>JAQZBX010104650.1:0-10928 GCA_029593785.1 Cabassous unicinctus | reverse complement strand
AAGTCAAGAAAACAGAGCACAGCTTTGTAATGGGTCAAAGAATTGAACTAAAATGATGAGTTGAGAAAGAAAGAAGTGCTTTTGTGATTTCTAGTGAATTAAGCTGTTTCCAGTACATTTTTGAGCCTGGACCTATTAAATGAAAATCTTTGCTTGCAGGATGCAATCTTTGTTCAAAGAGAATTGATAATCATAAAGGTCACAGAAAGGCAGCCCAACTCACTTTACTTATCTTCAATATACTTTGTGCAAAATAACAGCTTCGACCCAGGCCTTACCTTGACAGTGAAGCGTTTTTTCTTTGGTGGATTCCAAACTGTGCCAGTTGAATGAATGAATGCACGCAAGGGGGTTAAAGATGTCACCAACACATATGCTTTCAGAATCACAGAAAGATCTTCAACTCTGAAGACTGTTTCATGGGAAGCAAGGACTGTTGTTTGATTCCTACAAAGTAAAAGCAATGTAGTTAGTGCTCCCTACTTTAAGGCTGAATATGTAATTTGTGAATTACATAAAAGCTTTGTGCACCCCTTCCATCCTTGTTGGTCTGCAGCCCTCAGTGTGTGGGTTTCCTTAAACCTTTTCATGGCATTACCACCAGGGGGTGCACTGGTATAGAGAGAAGGGATCAAATTGGTAAAAGTTCTACACTCTGGCAGATTTACCCAAAAGATCTTTTAAAAGGAAAAAGATAGAAAAATATTATTTAATATAAGGTTTAAAGATTAAAAAAAAATTTAAATTAGTCATGCTGCTCATGACCTCAGATTTAAGGTACAGTGATAACAAAAATTTAAATTAGTCATGCTGCTCATGACCTCAGATTTAAGGTACAGTCATAACAAAAGTCATATAAATTACTGTTTGGGGAGCCGTGAAAAGTCTGAAATTTTCCTCTTCTACACTCACCTACCTTGGCTCTATCTCTCTCTCACCATGAAAAGATCTTAAATTTCTCAATAATGGGCAGGTCACCAAGAATAAGTCAAAATACTTTCCCTAGTATTCCAATACTACCTAATACCCCTCATCCCAGGTAATTTTCAATTTAAGGGAAGAAATATTAAGAAAACACTTCAGCGTACAAAAGAAAAATAAAACTAATTTAATATTTTGTGATAAAACATACTTTTATTAAAAATGACACGAAAATGTATAACAATTTGCTTTTCTACACCATGATTCTATAATTTAAACATCTAAGTTCTATTTAGGAAAAAATTATGCTGTTTTAATTTTTGGAGTCTAGGTAAGCACAAGATGCATATGATTCTTCAAAGAAATACTATTAACTGCTTAAATTATATTTAACAATTATAAAATTAGATGAAGTAAACTCATTTGTGTTTTGGATAAGAGAATTAGAAACTCTTAATTTTTTACTGTAGTTTAACTACATCTAAAATCTTTTCCCTTGAGGTAACTTGGATAACTTGGTATCCCACAGATGACTGGCTTTCTTAAATCCTGGGGACTATAAAATATAATTTAATAGCTAGGGGGGGGGGGAAAGGATTCAGCCATACTCATCGATCATGGCGATGTCATTTGAGTATAAAATGGAAGTTAAAATTCTATAGTTTCATATCGTCAAAGTTTAAATTCAATTTCCATTAATGTAACTTACTAGACAAAAGTCCTATTTACCCAAATGTTTATTCTATGGTGAGAGAGTTGTGAATTAGTCTTGAAGAAAATCAGTGATGGCATTCTTTATTAAACGGGAAATAGCAGAAAATTTACGTAACAGAACCTAATAATTCAAACCTGTAAACCCCCCTAAAATTGGTCTGTACATTTCTCTTTAGCTGTCTCCTAAAAAGCATGCTGGATATAACAATTCAAAATTATTAGCTTACAGCTGTTCATGTCTCCAGTCCCATGGTTTCCACATATATGGTTTTATTGTTTTTAAAAGGTGATGTGAAGTCCTTGGTTTTGATTGTATGTGCTGATCCAGACACACAGAAGGACTAACTGGAAGTCGCAGTTCTGAAAAGATTCATAAGAGCAGAAGAGAGTCATTCTATTGCTTCCTTTAGGAACTGCCTCCAAAATAAAAGAGGCTCTGTGAAACTACAGGGTCTATGAGAAATATGCAAAAATTTTTCTCCCCATTCTGAATCAGAGTTGAGATTCAGAGTAAGTGAATGCATATTTTGAGGGACCTTTGTTTTATAGTATATTCTCTTACCACAGACTAGGAAAACAATTGGAATAATTGATTTCAAATTTTCTTGCTCAGTAATGGCAGTAGCAGTAACTTTCCCACTCACCCAGATATCTCCAACTATCAGCACCAAGTGATCTATCCTCACTACAGCTAAGAGATAGTAGTTGCAGAAGCAGACTTTTGTTTGCAATGAGAACATAGAAAACTTGAGTTCATTTCCTGAAAATACAGTGCTTCATAGATTAATGTTTGTCATACTCCATTGCCTTGGAAATCTCAAAAATAGTCCTTTATTATTTTGTAAAATATTACTTATTAGACCTTTTAAGTATAAAATTTTGCATCAGAACACTCATACTGAAAAAAATCTTCCTCCAATTCTCCACCAAAGAAAACCAATGTTCACAATTTGTATCTAAATTATCAATATATCTATATAAACCTATATATGTAGATATTCCTGTTTTTTTAATTATCCAAAAGACACATCATAATGTTCTAGGTCTGGCTTATTTACTTATTAATATGCCTGGGAGTCCTTTCCATATCAGCATATATAGAGCTACTTCATACTTCTTAATGGCTTATGGTGTTCCATTAAATGAATATACATTTAATATAACAGTTCCCCTACATTTGGGTATTATGATTATTTTTCTAATTTTTTGCTTTTGCTATTTCAAAATACTGCAATGAACATCCTTACACATCTATTCTGGTATCCTCTTTTGTTTTGTTTTGTTAAATTTTATTCTGGTATACTTTTACAACTATACCTAAGAGCAAATTCTTATCAGTATGTGCAATTTACACATTGTAAATTTTGACAGATATTACCGAATTGCCTTCCAAAAAAGTTGTACCAATTTCCACTCCCTCCAAAAGTATATAAGAGTTGTTGTTGCCTACTTCCAGATCACAGTGCTTTATTTTTAAATTATACAATTTACATAGCTCTCAAAATGGAATTAAGCCTTTAAATCATTTCCCCCTGTGTAGGTTTCATCAATACTAACATAGTCTAAAATACTTCATACTCTTAAGTAAATGTGAGTAGAAGTCAAGCTGTTCAATGTAATCCCATATCTCATTATTTAGCATAGTGTGATCTGGCTCAAAAAATGATAAGCTACATGTAAGCTTCCTTATTAAAATGCATCATAATAAAAGAAGTATTCAATTTGCTTTGTTTCTGGAGGTGACAAATGAAGAGTCATTAAGTTATTTTCTTGTCTTGGGAATCACAACCAAAAAAGAGTTGAAAGTTATATATAATACTTTTAATCTGCAGTAAGAAAATAAGTATTCTTAATTAAAATTTCACTAAATAGACTTATCTTTTAGAATTTATTACCAGGAAAAATGTCTCTCCAGAAGAACTGATTTATAGCCTTTTTTTTAATATTAAGAGTATAGTTTACTCTGATTTCCCTTTACCCTTGCTGCTAGGAAGCACAGCAGCAATGTGAAGCCCAAGCACAGGTGCTTTATGAAGATGCTAGATATATTAAGCACTTTGCCAGGGTAATATCTCAGTGGTTTTAAGGAATTAGTCAGCAATGTGTCAAAAGAATAAACAATTTTATATCACTTTTTTCTGGTTTAGCTCAAATGGAAGAACCTATAATATATTGGTAATTACTAATCTGTCAGATCTCCACATTGGCCCCTGTGGTAGACTGAATTACGAACCCCAACAAACACATGTTCTTAATCTTAATCTGCATAACTGTGTGTGTGAATCCATTGTAAATAGGACCTCTTGAAGATGTTTTCAGTTAAACTGTGGCCAAACTGAATGAGGGTGGGTCTTAATCTGGATTATTGGACACTTTATAAAGAATAAACTACAGGGAGGACCCAGAAGCTGGAAGTCAGCAGGAACCAGAAGAGAAAGGAGAGGACATTGCCACGTGAGGGGAAGCAGAAAAGCAAGCCAAGGAACCCCAAGATTTGTGAAAGCCAGCACCAGAAAGCTACCAACCTGGGAAGAAGCAAGCTGCCTAGCCTCTGAAACTGTGAGACAATAAATTTCCATTGTTTAAGTCCAAACCAGTTTGTGGTATTTGTAACAGCAGCTGAGGGAAATTAAGACTGCCCTCCAAACTGTTATTGAAGAATGGAACTGAATATTGATTGAAACAATTTTTCTCATTTTTTGTATATTTTTAATATATTAATTCTAGACTTCTCATTATTATCCTAGGCATGGAGTTTACTTTTCATAATTACTATATTTAAAAAATTCTGAAACTAGATGTCCCCTGATATCTAAAACTATTCTCATTTTCCTTGATTATGGCAAAAAATTGGAAATAAGCTCCATTAATACATTAAAATTCACAACTGCATTTTATGAAACTTTTAAATAATTGTGGAAACTTTAGGAACCCTAGGTTATTGTTCATCAATGTCAAGGATTTGTTTGTAGTCATTGTTTCTTAAATCTTTCATTTGGCATTTCTGTCAAGGGCTCTCGTAATAGGTCAGTCCAATCTACTTTTTACAATATCCCATCCCCCTCTCCCCTTGATCCCCAACACACTCAAAGAAACTAGAAATATTCTACAAACAATGCCAAAACTAGCTTCTGTTTTTGGAAGGGGATTCAGGAGATGAGCTCTGTGATATAAACAGTCTTACAAATAGCCTTATAATTCATTAACACATTTATTAAATATTTTCAGAAAGTAATGAAATATGAAGGACCCTAGCATGCTTCTTTAGAGCTTTCTTGCCCCACTCTTTGAGGACTGAATGGCTGGTAGATTTCTAGATATGAAAGATCATATGGTAAATAGTATTGTATTTTTATTTATTGACCACTCAGCTTATTTGAAACAGCCCTGCAATCTGTTAGGGATTAAAAATGAACAATTTGTTAGGGATATGTCAAGATTACTTCTTTCATGCCTTTTAGTATCTGTTTGACTAGATACTGGTTGCCTGTTGCCTGGGTTGCAGTTAGGTGAAAATGGAGATTAAGCCTGAATGAGGAGACCTTGGTTTTCATTTTGATTCTTGCCAACCAACACTTAATGGGCTTATTACATTGTCTAGGATCCTTCTGGAATCTGGACAGTCGTTCCACAAATCTTTAGAATTTACCACACCACTTTGCACAATGCTGACAAATACCATGTCTTCAGTAAATGTTTTAGCAATGGACTAATTTTGGGGGGTAGGGCCAATCTGAAGTTAGAGAAAAAATGGTATTATAATGTATTTAAATACTTTATTTGGCTATTTATTTGTTCTCTCTGGCATTTAATTATGTACATACTAAGCAAAGAATAAACACTGGAAAACACTTGTACTAGCAAAGATTAACTGCCAAATTTATATTGTATTTGATTTAATGTTTTGCCCCCTAGCTAATCACTAAAAGGAAATTAATAGTAACAGTATAATATGTTTCACAAATGTTTAAATATGTCTTCCATTTCATATTAGAAAGCTAAACTTAACCAGTATTTTCTTGTTTTAAAACTTCCAGTAAGATGAAAGACTTCAGTTAATAATTAACAAATAGTTTTTTGAGATTAGAATTATAAATATTGTTTATGGATATATTAATTGTTCTTCCTACCTGATGGCAATTACAAGTCTTAGTCCTTAGCTTGCAGTTATCAAAGATATGCAAACATATCCACAGGACTCACGCATAGCAGATGTAAATATACGCACAAACTTAAGTCATAGCCAGGAAATAACTCTATCAGATAAGCGCTGGGTGAAAATGGATGTCAGAGTCAAATCGGGTAACCGAAAAAACTCTTAACGAGGGGACTATTGAAAAAGAGATTTAATAAAGACATGGGTAGTTAAGGAAAACCCAATAATGGTAGTGAAGCTCCCCAGGCCTGACAGAAATGGGATGCTCTTACACCCCTAGCATAGAGGGTGTGGCAGTTAGAGATTATTTATGAATTCCAAAAAAAAAGACTATGCTTATAAATTGGTCTGTTCCTCTGGGTGTGATCCCCTTTGATTGTATTATATTCATTGAGACATCTTTGATTAAATTATATTAAGGCTAGGACTTAATTCAACCAAGTAAATAGGGTATAACTCAGGGATGAGTCCCCGCTCACTTGGTGGGCTATATAAATGGACACTCACACAGACACACAGAAGAAGATACACACAGAAGACGACAAGGAAGAGGAAAGAAATTGGTCATTTCGATCCTGCCGTGTGACAGAAAGGAGAAGGCTCAAGCAGCTAAAGCCCCGGGAAGAGAGATGAGCCCTATGCCAGCCTGTAGCTGAGAGAGAGGAAGGCTGAACCCTCGCAGAGATGGGCAACCATCTTGTTTCAACACATGGCAACTGACTTTGGTGAGAAAGGAAACTTTAGTTGGACTCTTTAGGGTCTTGTAACTGTAAGCTTTTATCCCAAATGAATACGCTTTATAAAAGCCGATTTCTAGCACTTTGCATCAGCACCTCTTTGGCTGACTAATACAGAGGGGCAAATGAGAGAGAAGTTTCCAAAACCAAGCAAAAGACATAGATGTGGGAGTGACCATCAAGCAAGAGTTATGGCTACAGGTAGAGGAACACAGCTTCCACCAAGCAGGGTCCTGCAGGCAGGGAGTCAGGGAATAAATACCCCAAGGTTCTCTCCTCCTGCACTCTGATCTCTTCCCAGAAGCCAGAAGGTAAGGGAGCCCTATTGGTGCAGTATGTAGAAGGCAGCTTCCTGCAAAAGGGGTTAGGGTGGATCTGGAGAGGTAAATGGAGAATATCCAGCAAAAACCCTATATTTAGAAAATATGAGTTTTGGCCTAGTCTTCTTTCCAAGCCACACATCCTGGAGAAACAATTATGTGTGTGTGCATATGTGTGTGTGTGCGGGTGTGGGAGGAGACAGAGAGAGAGAATTAGCCATGAGCTCAAATGAGATCATTTGTATGTGGCAGCAGGGAATAGTTTAGGCTTAGGCTGAACTATGTGAAATTGCCTTTTGTTAAGTAAAAAATGGTCAATCAACTATTGATCAACTATCAGCAATTTCATACATTTCAACCAGATATTTCTCCTACTATACTGTAGCGCCTACTGTAGGGAAGCAAAAGAGCGTGAATAACTATGTGAGAAAAGGTGTCAGTAACTAGGATATCTGTGGGTAAGAATGACAAAGGGGTGATCTTGAAACCACCTGATGAGTGTTTGATATATGCTTTGAAAATAATAATAGCTTAGCCCAAGCTCTGCCAATTGCTAGAAGAGAACAAATATCTTCACCTTTGAATTGGTTTCCTTCTTTTCAAGATAATGGAAAAGCAAAGTATCAAGCACAGATGGTGCTAAACAAATATTTGCTGATGAATGACTAGATAATTGCTAAGGTCCTTTACAATTCTAATTTTTTATGATCCTAGGTATAAAGTTACATTAAGTTATAACTTTTAGCATGTGCTATGTATGATCTAACAGAGAAGATAAGTGGCAAGGGTCCAAGGCCCACAGCTGACATGCAGCACCTCTATGAAATCAGGTATGTTCCAGCAAATGAAAGGTCTGCAGGCTTAAGTATGTGATGCTTTGTTTAAGTAAGGCCCAATAAGCTTCATGGGTGAGACTGGAGTTGGGTTCTCTTTAAGTTCCCACAAGTATATGGGAGAATATCAACCATGCTTTCATCTCTTGAACAGTGTACAGATTGGGGAGGAAACTCACTCTGATGTAGAATCAAGTTCACAATCCTGGTCACCCATTGGCAGTTAGACAAGAGAAGTTATTTTAAGTGCATCAAAGGGTATTCTCCAGTCACTGCACTGTTGGTTCCATGAGGGCAAAGATTCTGATTTTTTCTCCATTATATGCCTAGTGCCAAGCACAGGCAGGCACTTACTCTAGAAACTCATTAACCTATGCTTAATAAGTGAGGTCTAATTTCTTCTTACCCAAATGATCAAAAACATGTAAGGTCATAAGGAAATGAAAGGAATGAGCAAGCCAAGTGCTGAGCAGTTTTACTACTGTTGTACAGTGTAAACTTATTGTTCATGACCTAGAAAATGAGTGTAACATGGACAGATTGTTTTTCTCTTTCCTCTTCAACGTGGTGTCTGTTAGATTGGCATGATATGCTATGTCCATATTTGGACACTGCAACAACTGCAGTGAAGTAGTTCAGTGAGGCGGCAGCTATCCACAACCCAAGGACGGATCATCTAAATTCAAGAGATCCAGTATTGGCAGAGTAGCTCTGAACCACCTGGTGAGCACAGGAAGCCATGAAAGAGAGTGTCAAAGCAGACAGCCAAGTGGAAGGCTGCCCCTTACAGGCATGGCCTAAGGGGAGGGATCTGGGGGCCAGGGTTTCATTTGCTTTATGAAACACACTGAAGCCAGGCCTGAGAAGGCATGCATGCAACCAATAAAGATATATATTCTAAGTTACCCAGCAGATTGTAAATTGTTGCTAACCGATATTTGTTCAAAAATATTTTACAAATAATATTACAAATAACATTATTAAAATTCTACTTCCTATCTATTAATGGATACTTATTTGTAGGTGTGACCATGAGTCAATTCCCTGACTTCTCAAAGTTCAGTATCTTTATCTGGAAAATAAGAAAAACAACTACCACCTACCTTATAGATATTGAAAGAATTAAATAAGAAAGTGCCTTCACTTGGCATTTATCAAATAATCAAAAAATGTTAAATAGCTACTACTATAGAAATGGTTATCCTTTTCCATAACCTAGAAAATCTGTTTCTAAATTTGGAAACTTCAAAGTGTAACTAAAATGTTATTCATTTATAATTTTTTCAATACCAAGGAATTTTCACCACTACTCTCCATCAGATAAAGGCTAATCTAATAAATCCTCTTTTATGTGATTTTTAAACATCTGGTATTTGACATTAGTCTCTTAAGAACAAAGCAGGGAATATGTCTGATAAGCACAAACTGACCCAGTTACAGTAATATTTAAGTCAATGTTTCTCCATATTTTATTCAGGCAGAGAGCTCTCTACAACCAACCAACACAAATTAAAACAGAACCAGTTCTTAGTCAACAGATTTATGATACACAGACATAACTCCCTGGACTATTTCAGACCTATACCTGAGCATAAGTGAAATAATTTGGGCATCTAAATACTCCAAATACATCAGTTCCTTAATAATTTTTCGCTTCCACTTTATGCAAATAACACTAGCCAAAGGCATCTTCGAGAGAGAATGGATACACCAAATACACAAAGGCATTATTCAAACATAACTTTATAGCCTTGAGCCAAGCAATACATAATGCCTTTCTCAAGCTATGACATTATTGTATACCTTGATTATATTATTACCTATGTAGCTTTGACACCAATAGTGGTTTCAGTGGTTTCAGAATACCTTTCATATGCTGTTACCATTTAACGGTGCTTTGAACCATAAATACAAATAGCATAGGACTTCAGTATTGTACCTTTTTTGGCAAAAAGAATAACCTTCACTTTATGTCATCGGAAATGAGATACAGTCCATGAAATGCTAAAAGTGGAGGCAGAATTTGACCCACAAAAATGACCAAGTCAATGGCATAGCAATGTGCTTTAAGGGGTTGTCACTGTATAAAATTTCAGCCAACTAACCCATCAATCAGTCAAATGCTTATTGAGCACCCAGGAAATGCAAGCTACAAATGCTCTCCTTTCTGTACTTTTTCAGTGAAAGTGTCAAAGTCATGCAATTCTGCAAAAAACAATTTTCCCCATGGACTGCTCTGTTTTGACCATGACAACATAAGAACCTTGAATTCTACTCATTTTCCTTGGTAATAAAAGCTATGTCTAGACTACTACTTCAATTTTCTTGCCCTATGATTTCACTGCAATGACCAAACAGCATGAAAGATTGTTTTATTATTTTATGGCAGCTTAATTTTCCTTTGATGTTTTTCTGCATGAATTTTTCAGGGAAAAAGAAATTTTTGAAAATGCTTGACTACTTCAGGAAGACCAAAGATGAATAATTTGGTATAAATTAATGAGCATCATTAATAACAATTTTAAACACAACCTCCAACAATTATTAATATATAGAGTGCAACAAATATGATAACAGAGTAGCTGAGCCTGTCCATTGTGAAAACAAATTAATCACTTTATTAATTTTAAACTTTTTTCTTCAGGAACATTTTCTGGAGTAAACCATGAAATATTATCAATGTAATTTACACCAGAATAATTAATGACTAACTAGAAATCTGAAACAATGATTGCAAATTCTTTTTAAATATACTGAAATTGATTCCAAATTAAATGTAAGTCACAAACACTGTTTGGCCCTATTTAAATGAAACCATGCATTAACAGATTTCTCCTTCAATGGCAACTTCACAGACCAACTCAACCTTTGATTTTTAACCTATAATATTGTTATAATAAAATGTACATAGCATTACTATCAATTTGATTTTCTGCTTCTATAATATTTATGATTAAAAGTATATGTGGGGTGGCACACACGGGTGCGCCACCAGGCCCCGGCCCCAGGCCACACGCGTAGGTGCACTGTCAGGCCCCGTGCACAAGTGTGCCATAAGGCCCTACAAGCAAGTGCACCGCCAGGCCCCATCCCCAGGCCCCGCCAGTGGGTGTGCCACCAGGCCCCATGTGTGGGTGCGCCACACGCAGCAAGATGATGACGTAACAGGAGAGTGACACAAGGGAGAGCCAAGACGAGATGTGCCAAAAAAAACAGGAACTAAGGTGGCGTAGGAGGTAGGATGACT
>JAQZBX010104649.1:0-10928 GCA_029593785.1 Cabassous unicinctus | reverse complement strand
CATTTGCTTAAATAAATGTTATTATATATATATATTTTTAAAGGTGCTTAGATTACCTAAATATTACTTAGAAATTAAAGAGATTCCCATGTTCTCCACCTCCCACACCTCCCACAACATCCCACACCACCATCCTTCATCAGTGTGGCACAACACCCACAATGGATATACACATCCTGGGGCCTTGCCACCGAGCATAGACCACAGTTCACATCATAGACCACACTCTCTCCCACACAGTTCTGCATGGTATATGCTGATGCAAAATGGCCTACATCCGTTGCCGCAACGCCACTCAGGACAACCCCCAAGTCCCAAAAAATCCCCTGTATTTCAACTGCCCCTCCCTTCCCTGCCCCAAAAATGTCCAGTGGCCACCGGCTCCACCAGACTGTTACAATTTCTTCCATTGCTTGAAATCACAATATGTCTACAACAAAACACCACCAAGTCCACTCTAGTCCATAGCTCTTCCCCCAGTTTTGAGGGGACTGGGATGGTGATGTCCACTCCACCTTCAAGTGAGAGAGGGCTTATATCCCATGGATACAGTGGATGGGATTATCCTGCCTGCAGCTGCAGGCCCTCTCCATTCCCTGGGATGGCCGTTGCCCATCGTCGTCATTTTTTAATCTCCATATATTTGTGAATTTTCCCTTTTTCTGCCTGTTGTTGATTTCCAAATTTATTCCATTATGTTCAGAAAAAGTGCTTTGTATAATTTGGATCTTGTTAAATTTATAAAGATCTGCTTTGTGACACAACATATGGTCTATCCTGGTGAAATATACATGAGCACTTGAGAAGAATGTTTATGCTACTCTCTTAGGGTGCAATTTTCTGTATATGTCTATTAGGTTTAGACCATTTATCATATTATTCAAACTCTCTGTTTCTATATTCATCTTCTGCCCAGATGTTATATTCAAGGATGAGAGTGGTGTATTGTAACCTCCAACTATTATTGTACAGATACCATTTCTCACTTCAGTTTTGCCAGTGTTTGCCTTCTGTAATTTGAGGCATCCTGGTTAGGTATATATACATTTATGACTGCTCTTTCTTCCTTGTAAGTTGCCCCTTTTATTACTGTATAATGCCCTTCCTTGTCTCTAATGACAACTGTACATTTAAAGTCTATTTCATCCTATATATGTATATCAACTCCAGTTTTTTCTCTTGATACTGCATGCATGGAAAATAATTTTTTCAGCCTTCCACTTTCAATGTCTTTGTACCCTTGCATTTAAGGTTAGTCTCTTGAAGACAGCATATACATGGCTCATATTTTCTTATCCATTTCACCAGTCTGTGTCTTTTGATTGGGGAGATTAATCTATTAATATTCAATGTTATTACTATAAAACAGTTCTTCACCTATTTTGACCTCTGTGTTTATCTGTCATATCTTATTTTCACCACTCTTTTTACACTTTTACTTACTTTTACTGATATAATCTTCATTTCTAGACTCTCTTCTAAGCTGTTTTCTATTCTTTATTCTTTTCAGGCTATGGAAGTTCCTTTAGTATTTCCTGCAATGCTGGTATCTTGTTTACAAACTCTCTCAGTTTCTCTTTATCTGTGCATATTGTAAACTTGTCCTCATTTTTGAAAAACAATCTTGCTGGATATAAGATGCTTGGCTACCACTTTTTATATTGCAGTCTTTTAAATATATACTACAACTGCCTTCTTGCCTCCATTGTTTCTGTTGAGCAATCAGCATTTAATTTTATTGGGCAATCCTTGTATATGATGAATCTCTTTTCACTTGCTGCTTTCAGGATTTTCCTTACTTTTTGACATTTGACATTCTCACTAGTATGTGTCTGAGAGTGTGTCTATTAGGATTCATTCAGATGGGAGTACTTTGTGTTTCTTCGACATGGGTGTCTATGTCCTTCAATAGAGTTGGCAAATTTTCTACCATTATTTCTTCAAGTATCCCTACTCTTCTCCTACTGGGATACTCATGACATGGATGTTTGCATGTCTCTTGCCATCATTTTGTTCCCTAAGGCCCTATTCATTTTTTTTTCCTTCTTTACTTTATCTGTTCTTTTGTATGTTCACTTTCAGAGGCCCTGTCTTCAAGCTTGCTGATCCTTTCTTATGCTTACTCAAATGTGCTCTTACATGCTTCCAGTGTACTTTTAATTTCATTTATTGTGCCTTTCATTCCTATAATATCAGCTATTTTTCTATGTATGCTTTCAAATTCTTCTTTGTGTTCACCTAGTGTCTCCTTATTATCCTTAATCTCTATAGCCCTCTCATTAAATTCATTAAGAGTTTGTTTGAATATCTGTGATTATTTTCTCAACTCTTTTATCATCTGGAGGTTTAGCTTTTTCCTTTGACTCGGCCATATCTTCCTGTTTCTTGTATGGTTTGTAATTTTTGTTGGTGTCATAGCATCTGCTTTACTAGTTGTAATTATTCTGGGCACAGTTTCTAGCTTTAGTATAGGGCTTTCTATTTGATTGGCTTTGTGCTACATCCCTCTTTTATACTTGGCTCACTTTAATTTGGAACTTTATAGTGGCTTGTGTATAGCCATTCTGAATTTTTAAGCTCACTTTCATCTGTTTCATGCCATTTCTTCCCTGCTGGTGGCAGAATAGGAGCTAAAGATGCAGTTGTTATTTTATATATGGAGGCAGAAGATACCTGCATTTCCCCAGGAAATGGTGAAACTTCTCCTACCTTTCTCTCCTACCAGGAATATGGACAAAGCCACAGCCATGTGAAGTAATCAAAGCTGTGCAGGCCAATTCCATCTGTTATTGCCCAGAGAGATTGATGAAGCTTCACACCACTTCTTCCCCTTCTTGAGATGGGGATGAATCCAAAGATATGGGCAGAAAATTAAGGTATCCAGGTTAAAACTGACCAGGGTTGCCCAGGTAGTTGGGAAAACACTGTTCCAACTCTTCCTCTGCCAGGGATGGGGATGGAGCTTGAGGAGTGCCCTACAATCTAGACCATGCAAAGCCAAAGTGCCTGAAGTTGCCCTGAAAGGCTTAGGAAACACTACTCCCCTCCTATCCTATTACAGGGGGGATGGAGCCACAAGTGCCCAACAAACCAGTCTTTGTGGGCCAACACCACCTGCAGTTGCCCAGATAGGCTGGGGAAACTGTCTACATCCTATCCTATTTTGAGGTGGGAATGGAGCCACAAGTGTCCAAAATCCAGTCTATGTAGTCCAAAAGCACCCGTAGTGGCCCAGAGAGGCTCAGGAAACAATGCCTCAATCCTATCTTACAGGGGGTGGGTATGGAGACACATGTACCCAACAGTCCAGTACGTGCATGCAAAAAGTGCCTGCAGTTGTCTGGAGAGAGACTGAGAAACATGGACCACCTCTTATCTTCTCAGGGGTGGGGGTGGAGTCACAAGTATCCAACTATCTAGTGTGGGGGGGCCAAAAGCTACTACAGTTACCCAGAGAGGCTGGTGCAGGTCCTCCCCCAGCTTCCTCCTTGCTAGAGATGGGGCTGGAACCTAGGCTATGACTGGAATCTGACCTGGGTGGAAAGATGCCAGTCCCTACCTTCATGGTGGTATTCAATCAGCCCTGCCTCCCCTCATGCTGTGGATGGAGTTAAAATGGAGGTTACTAGTCTCTTTCTGATTTGAACAGGTTCAAACTTTAGCTGTACTTAGGATTAGACTTTAGACAGCCAAATTTACTAATCAGTAGCTGAAGTCACTGCCCGACTGCATCTTCTTTCCACAATTTTGGGAAATGGATCATCCAACTCTAGTCAGGGAATAGCTCCCAACGCAGCTTGTACCACCAGTGGGGCATGGGCATGAACCTCTGCCACTTGGAGTGTTCACCTCATGAATCTTCACTGTAGATGGGCAGTCTCCTCCTTCAGTTCTTCCAAGGTTGCTGCAGGATGCTCTTCTGCTCTCCCACCTCCCAAAAAAAGTGATTAAGATAGCACTAGTTGATTACTAACTGCAATGTAGAACTAACTGACACTTGGAACGTCTTACTCTACCACCTTCTAGCCCTTCCTCTACCATGCTGTTTTGATTACTGTGTCTTTGTAATAAGTTTTGTGATCAGGAAGTTTAAGACCTCCAACTTCATTCTTCTTTTCCAAAATGGTTTTACCTATTTGGGGTGACTTACCATTCCCTATAAATTTGATGATTGGCTTTTCCACTTCTAAAAGGGTATTTTGAATTTTGATTGGCATTTTGTTGAATATATGAATTGTTCTGGGATAGTATTTACATCTTTACAATATTTAATATTTTATTATATGAACATAAAATGTCTTTCTATTTATTTAGGTCTTCCTTGATAGATATAGATAGATAGAGATAGGAATAGAGATAGAGATAGAGATAGAGAGATAATATGAATTTTTGAACTTACTAAACAATCATCCATAATGTGCTGAATTCCACACATCTCCCCTCCACCAACACCTTGCATTATTGTGGAACTTTTGTTTCAGTTTATGAAAGAACATCATCAAAATATTATTATTAGCACTGGTCCATAATTTACATTTTGTATATTTTTTTCCATACACCTCCCTATTAGCACCATGTATTAGTATTGTATATTACATTTCATGAAAGAACACTCTCATGTTTGTAGTGTCAACCTCAGTCCATCATCCACCACCTGGTTCACTGTGCTATACAGTCCCATACTTTGGACAATTCATCTAAATTGTACACTCACCAGTTCTCAGTTTTATCACATAATTGTGCAAACATTGCTTCAGTACATTTTTGAATGTTTTCCTTAGTCCAAAGGAAAAAACTTCATAACCCCTCTTATTAACACTTAGCATTGATAAAATAACTTCTTTGACATTGATACAAAAATAGTACAATATTGCTGTTAATTATAGTCATAAGTTACATTAATTATATTTTCCCATGCTTCACCATATTCTAACCACCTTGTATTAGTGATGTACATTTGCTCTAGTTCTTAGTAAAACATTCTTGAATTTGTACTATTAACCACCATCCTCATCTACCACCAGATTCACTGTTATGCAGTCCCTAGATTATTATCTCACTTTCTTTCAATTGACATTTACATCCCTAAATTACCCCTTCAAGCCACAATTTCATTTATAAACCAGCCATGTTAGTTACACTCACTATGTGTTCCCATCAATTCTATCCGTTTCCACACTTTTACAGTCAAACTAATTGAAAAATCTACCACACATTAAGCATCAGTACCCCCTCTCAGCCCTCATTCTTTCTCTTCTTAACCTATACTCTAGATTTTAACTCCATAGGTTTATTCTTCATATATAGTTCTGATTAGTGAGACCATACAATATTTGTCCTTTTGCATCTGATTTATTTCACTCAGCATATTGTCCTCAAGCTTCACCCATGTTGTCATATGTGTACCAATTTCATTTCTTCTTACAGATGCATAGTATTCCTTTGTTTGTGTATACCATATTTTGTTTATCCATTCATCAGTTAATGGACACTTAGTTTATTACCATCTTTTGGCAATTGTTAATAATGCCACTATGAACATAAATGTGCAAATGTCTGTTTGTGTTCCCATTTTCTGTTCTTCTGGATATATTCCTAGTAGAGGGATTGCTGGATCACATGGCAGTTCTATATTTAGCTTCCTGAGGAATCACCAAATTGTCATTCACAAATTAAGAGCATTGTTATTTGACAGTATTTTCTAATGAACTTTAAAACCCAGAACGAGATATACATGCACTGGCCACAGGTAGCCCTAAAAAACAAAATAGAAATTAATCTGAAAATAAATTTCAAAATATGATATTGAAGAAAAGTGGCAGGCTGTTAGTAAGACCAAGATTGACACTTTCATTTTACATTTCCCATTTCTTTATGAAGATCATATTGACAAGAATATTGAATACCTAACAAATACAATAAAAATGTCATTTTTTAAATTAGTTGGGGTGGGGGTTGTGTCTTTGTCACTGAATCAGATACTGTATTTAAATGCAGTGGTTATTAGTTTCCTTTTACTCTCTGGAATTAATTATGTAAATTGCTGTTCCTATCCTTATCTCTCTGACTTCTGGGTTGACCTTATAGAATCATCCTGTGTCCTAGTTAACCCTGGTGAGTCCTGATTTATGATTATTATAATTTAACACCTGTAACATATATAATATATTCAATAACAAATGATTGTAAATACTTTGTTCTCCATTGGTGGACCCAATTTGGTTCCTGGACTTCGAGATTTTGTTGGAACTCTTTGAATTGTAGCTGCATTAATACTGTCAATAGCTTTGGAAAGTAAAGTCTTGTAATATCTATCTGTAGCAGTTCTGACCTTGTGAAAACATAAGAAAATTGTATTATTCTGTCCTACAAATGGTTTTCTTATTGATTTTTACCTCACCCAATTCCCCATTCTATTCTAGATATATGGGTGTGATTATAATTCTCCATGTATTCTATTGAAAAGGAACATAATTATTTTTAATTTATAAAATATATTTTGCAGTTTTATCCCACATATCCTTTAGCTAGAAAGCTATAGTCACAAGAAATAATACTTTTGCATTTTTCTTTTTTTAAATTTTCGTTTAAATACTTGTGTTAAAATATGTTTTTTCAATTCAGGTACTAAAGATAGGGTCATCGTATACATAAAACAATTTCATTGTCGTCGAAATTGAATGAATTGTGTGCAAGAAGAGCATTATTGAGGTAGAATGCATCCAAATTCTTAATATCTTAGACTTTTTGGTCTACTCCTGGTATGCTTGGGGAAAATAGAGTATTCTGGTACATTTGATCTTCTGGTTATTTGATGGTTAAGCACCTTCTGCACTTGCTGAAATTTTATATGGAACTTGGCTTTTGGCTTCCACTTAGGATGTAGAAAGCTGGAAAAGCATGACTCCACCTTGATGAAAAGAAAAAGCCATATAAGCTAAAATATAAAAATTTTGCAAATCTATTGAGAATTTCATGTGGGCTAGCATGAATGTATAGAATCCTTGGGCATCATTCTGAATCATCTACAGCTTTATTCCCTAGCTTTCACTCAATGCTTAGGAGGAAGAATGGAGAAATATGGTTCAAGCCTAGATATAACAAGTGTTTTAGTTTTCCAGTTGCTAAAACAAATACCATAAAATGTATTAGCTTAAAAAAAGGAATTTATTCACTCATGGTTTCAGAGGCTGGGAGGCTTGCTTCCTCCAAGAGTTGGTATCTTCTGGCTGGCTGGAATCTTTGTAATTCCTTGGCATTTCTGTCACATGGCAATGCACATGGTGGTGTCTTCTCCTTTCCTTTTTTAAAAATTTATTTTATATTTTAAAAGATGCTTAGAATATATAGATGTTACACAAAAATTACAGGATTCCCATGTTCCCCACCCCCAAACCTCCCATAACCTCCCACATAAACATCTTTCATTAGTGTGGCACATAACCTGCAATGGATATACACATCCTGGGGCTTTGCCACTAAGCATGGACCATAGTTCACATTGTAGACCACACTCTTTACCACACAGTTCTGGGTTTCACTGACTTCCAGTTTCTTGCTGCACATGACTTATCTGTCTGTGACCTTCTCTATCAGGCTGCCTATAACTGGATTAAGACCCATCCTGATACAGTTGGGCAACACCTTAACTGAAGTAACTTTATTAAAATGTCCTATTTACAATAGGTTCACACTCACAATAATGGTTTAAGATTAAAACATATTTTTCTGTAGTACGTAACTCCATGTCACCATAGCAATTAACAGCTACTATTAGAAAGGCAGGAAACACTGCCTCATTATCTCTCTTCTATCTCTCATATGGAACAAAAGCTATAAGCTGCTGAGAAAGAGCAAATAATCCTGTTGTTTTCAGGGTACAGATGGCAATATATTCCAGATTAAGGGGAAAAGAAACAAAACCCTCTTGCACAGGAAGAAGGTCAAGAAAATATCTTTATACTAGACCATGAGATAACCTATACAATTGGGAGAGGGTAAGGATCCTGAGAAACCCCTAACCCTAGCACAGTATCTAAGAAGGAAGCTGAGCCATGGCAACAGAAAGCTTACCCAGTCCTCAAGTATGAGAATAACAATCACTGAGCAACATCTAAGGAGAATTTATTATTAGGATAGGAACTATAGGAGAACAGTGCCCTGGAGCATATTATGGGGCCATCTTGGTCAACCAGAATGTGTATACTTTTTTCTTTTTTTTTGAGGTACTGGGGCTGGGGATTGAACCCAGGACCTCATATGCAGGAGGCTTGTGCTCAACCACTGAGCCACATCAGCTCCCAGGATAGGAACTAAAACATGGAGAAAGGACCCATGCCCATCCCCAAAGATCATGCTCATATGGGAAACTCAAGCTGGGAGTGGAACAGAAACATTGAGAAGAATTCTCTAGCAGTTTAGAGCTAAACTAAACACAAGGTAAACCTGGAAGAATTTGAAGCGGATGGTGCACATCAGATAAGAAGACCAGCAAAAAATCAGTAACACAGCTCAACTCATAAGTAGTTTAAATGAATACTCCACACTAAAAGCCAAATATAAGAGGAGGTATATCCATTTCCAGGAATAAATTCTATTTATGTTAGTGCTTACTCTCCTATACAATATGTCTGATGTTCAACCAAATATTATGAGATGCTGAAAGAAGTAAGAAAAACCAAAAGAAGCAAAAAGTCAAAACAATTAACCTTGTAGAGGAAATAATTTTCAAACTTGAATGTTAATGTAGATTATCCATCTGTGAAGTGATAGAAAAATGAAAAATAAACAAAGCCTCAGAGAACTATGGGACACCATCAAATATATATATATAGATAGATGATTGCTGATATATAGATGATAGATGGATGGATGGATAGATAGATGATAGATAGATAAATAGATAGATAGATAGATAGAATGAAAGTCCCAGACAGATAGGAAAAAGAGAAATAGGCAGAAAGTATATTGAAAAAACAAAAGGCTTAAAACTTGATAAGCATTTCAAACCAAGAAGATAAAACTTCCAGGTAAAATAAACTCAAAAGCGATTTACAATGTCTTAGAAAATACATTGAGATGAATAAAAATCAAGGCACAATATGCAAAAAAAATTTGGGATAGAGCCACAGAAATACTTAGAGAGAAATTTATAAGTGTAAGGGCCTACATTAAAAAAGTAGACCTCAAATCCATAACATAACTCAACATTAATACCCAGAAAAAAGAACAAATTAAGCCTAAAGAAAACATAAAGAAAGAATAAAGATTAGAACAGAGTGAAACAGAGAATAGAAAAAGCAATAGAAAAAAAAATCCATGGAACTAAAAGCTGCTTATTTAAATGGAGCAAAAGACAAATCTTTAGCTATTTTGACCAAGAAAAAAGAAAGAAGAATCAAATTACTAGAATCTGAAATAAAGGAGGGCTATTATTACCAGCCTAACAGAAATGAAAAAGAATATAAGGGAATATTATTATCCTTTGCACACCAACAATGTAGATATTTTTTCAATAATGAAAAGACAAATAACATAATTAGAAAACTGGTCAATGAATCTGAATATATGTTTCTCCAAAAAATATATGCAAATCCTAAAACTTCAAGATAAGATTTTCAACACCATTAATCATCATAGAAATGAAAATAAAAACCAAAATGAAATACCACTTCACACCCACTAAGAAGGATAGAATAAAATTTGTAATCAAAAGTGTTGGTGATGATGTGGAGAAATCAGAACACTCATACTCCTGGTAGGAATGCAAAATGCTGCTGCAACATAATAATATGAGGTGACATTTTCTCAAATGATTAAACTTGTAACCCAGCCATTCCACTCTTAGGTATATGACATAGAGAAATTTAAACGTGTCCACGCAAAAACTTGTACATGAATATTTATGTCTGCATTATTCATAATAACCAAAAGATGAAAACCACCCAAATGTCCATCAATGGATGAATGGATAAAAAATATAAAGTGTATACTTATAATGGAATATTATTTAATCACAGAAAAAGCAATGAAATATTGACACATGCTATGACAGGAATGAAACTTGAAAATATTATGCTAAGTGAATGAACCCAGTCACAAAATACCACATATTTATGACTCAATTTGTACAGAATCACAGAATGGAGAAAAATAAGGAGTCAGAAAATGGTGCATTCTGAGGGCTGGGGATTGGTAGATGGACAGTGATGCCTAAATTGTAAGGGATTACCTTTTTATTTTAAATATTTTTCATTTGTTTTTATAAGAGTACTTGTGAGTTTACAGAAAAATCATGCATAAAATAAAGTGTCTGCATATATCCGCCTATTATTAACACCTTACATGTGTGATACTTTTGTTACAATTGATGATAGCATATTTTTATGCTTGTACCATTAATTATAGACTGCTTTTACATTTCAAATAGTGTAATTAATGTTATATATACCACATTAAACAAAAGTGCATTGGGAGCCTCAAAAAAGTTTTTTTTAATATTTTATCTTTTAATTTTTATTCTAGTGACATATGTATGAACTAAAATTTTCCCTTTCAATCACATTCACATAAATAATATAGTGCCGTTCATCACCCTCACAATGTAGTGCTTCCATCACCAACAGACAATTTCAAAGCTTTACAATCAACCCAAATAGAAATATTTAAAATTAAGCATTAATTCCACATTCCCTATCCTCAACCAAGCCCCTAGAAACATATATTCTGGATTCTAACTCTATATGAGTTTGATAATTCTAAATATTTCATATCAGTGAGAGCACACAGTATCTGTGCTTTTGTGTCTGGGTTATATCACTCAACATGATGTCTTCAACATTCCATATATTGTCAAATGAACAAGAACTTCATTCTTTCATACTGCCAACTAATATTCCATTGTATGTTATATATTTTATTAATCAATT
>JAQZBX010104648.1:0-10928 GCA_029593785.1 Cabassous unicinctus | reverse complement strand
GGGGGGGGGGGTGAGGGGGAATAAATAAATAACTCTTTAAAAAATGAATAAATAAAAGGTAATTCTTACATGGTTGGGACAAGGATTGAATGAGCTAATATATGGCAAACCCTTAACACAGTGATTGGCTATGGTGTATATTGCCATAATTTATGAAGCAATTCCACATATTATCTCCCTTAATCCATTCTTTCAAACAAATATTTAAATGGGTGCCTACTGTGATGTGCCAGATGCTATCCTGAGCACTGAAAATACAATAGTAAATAAAAATCCCTGTTCTCACAGAATTTCCATTCTAGTTGGGGGAGAAAAACAGTAAAAGAGCATATACTGTAGGGTTAGGGGGTCAGGGCAGGCAGGGATGGGGACTGGCTATTTTATATGGCATCATCAGGGAAGGCCTTGCTTGTAAGGTGATGTTTGAGCAGATGCCCTAAGAAGTGAAGAGTGAGCCCTGTGGTTATCTACAGGTAGGGCATTCCAGGTAGAAAGAACAGCAAATGCAAAGGCCCTGAGACAGCAGAGTGCTCGACATATTCAAGAAATAGAAAGAAGGTCAGTGGGCTGGAGCAGGGTGAACAGACAGGGCCAAAGGAAGTGTGGGTAGGGGCCACGGGGAGGGGCAGGGCATGGGGCTGGATTATGCAGGGGATTTTGGCTTTTTCTCTGGGTGAGACGGGAAGACATCAGAGTCCTGAGCAGAGGAGAGACTTGATCTGACGTACGTTTTAGAAGGATCACTCTAGCTGTAATGCAAAGAATAGACCGAAATGGGCAGGGGCAGAAGACAGACCACTGAAGAGGCCGTTGCAACAATCCAGGCAAGAGATGATGGCTGGGTTGTGAATATTCTCGCTGTCCTGATTTTGTAATAAGGGTAGGCTAAACATTCACTATGTTAGAAACTATGCATGTGTCCCCAGACCTAATTTTTCTCCCTAGGTCTGGTTCGTAGAATGCTGGTGATAAACTAAGCCTGATTTATTATATGACCATCCTGTATGGGAAAAGACTGTAACTTTGGGTATCTTTGGTCAACCTTAAGAGATATAGCAGGGGGACGGATGTGGCTCAGGTGGTTGGGCGTCCTTCTCCTTTATGGAGGGAACTGGGTTCGACCCCCAGGACCTCCTGGTAAAAATTTAAAAAACGAAAAATAGAGAAGGTGTGTGGGCCAGCAGGCCCAGTGCTCAGGTGAGCCGCCAGTCCCCGCAAGCCATGCAGCAAGATGATGACGTAACAGGAGAGTGACACAAGAGAGAGCCAGGATGAGATGCACTAGAAAAACCAGGAACTAAGGTGGCACAAGCAGTAGTAGGACACCTCTCTCCTACATTGGAGGTTCTGAGGATCGAATCCCAGTGAAGACAGGAGGAGAATGATGAGAAGAGAGGGCAGGAAACGGACACAGAGAGTTGCCCAGTGAATGGACACAGAAACAGCAAAAATGGGGGGCGGGGTAAAAATGAATCAAAGTAAATAAATAAATAAATAAATCCTTTAAAAAAAATGTATAGGGGAGGAAGATTTGGACTATAGTTAGTAGCTATACTTTGACGATGCTCTTTCATGATTTGTTAACAAATGTTTCACAACAATGCAGGGTGTTTGGAGGGGGGTGATGTGTGGGAGCCCTGCATGATGTTATGCATGTTTGTTTTGTAAGATCATGATGTTTACTGAACACTTAATAGTTTATGTATGTTCATGTATGAATGATATACTTCAATAAATTGTTTAAAAAAAAAAGATGATGGCTTGGGCCAGGTTAGGTGGAGGCAGTGAGAAATGGTCAGATTTTCGATGAAATTTTTTTTGCTTTTTAGGAGGTACCAGGGATTGAACCGAGGAACTCATACACGGGAAGCAGGCGCTCAACCACTCAACCACTGAGCTACATCCGCTTCCCAATGAGAGGTGGTTTTTTCATTTGTTTGTTTTTAGAGGTTCTGGGTATTGAACCCAGGAACTCGTACATGGGAAGCAGGCACTCAACCACTTGAGCCACGTCTGCTCCTCTCAATGTGTCTTTAAGGTAGAGCCAACAGCATTTACTGATGGATGGGGTTTACAGAAGGAGAAAAAGAAAGAAGTCAAAAGCTTTTGTGCCTGATGGTGGGAGGGGTAGACTCATCATTGACTGAGCTAGAGAAGCCACGTTCTCAGAACATCACCTGTCAGGCAGGTGTCCCTAAGTTGCCCTTTTTTTTTTTTAAGATTTATTTATTTATTTACTTTCATCCATTTTTAACCCCCTCCCCCCCGTTTTTGCTGTTTTTGTGTCCATTCACTGGGCAACTCTCTGTGTCCATTTCCTGCCCTCTCTTCTCATCCTTCTCCTCCTGTCTTCACTGGGATTCAATCCTCAGAACCCCAGATGTGGGAGAGAGGTGTCCTGCTACAGCCTGCACCACCTTAGTTCCTGGTTTTTCGGCGCATCTCATCTTGGCTCTCCCTTGTGTCACTCTCCTGTTATGTCATCATCTTGCTGCGTGGCTCAGCGGGGCCCGACAGCGCATTCGGGCGCGGGGCCTCGTGGCACACCTGCTCGCGGGGACTGGCAGCCCATGAGCCTTCTATATTTTTCTTTATTTTTACCGGGAGGCCCCAGGGATCGAACCCAGGTCCCTCCATATGTGAGAAAGACGCCCCACCATTTGAGCCACATCCACCCCCACCCCCCCAAGTTGCCTATTTTACAGAGGAGGAAGCTGAGTCACAGAGAGGTTAGTGACTAGCTCCAGGTACTAGGATCTTCACTGGCTAGAGAAAGGGATAAGGAACCAGCAGAAACATTCAGGGCAGCCTCCCGAAGCCAAGGTAAATGGTAGTACCTCATAAGCTCAGACTATAAATCAAATTAGGAAAGTGAAATTAAAAAAAAAAAAAAAAAGTTTTATAAATACTGAATACTACTCCTCGCTGCTAGGTGCCCCACCACCGTGCCAGGAGGGAAACGGTGACCCCAGCGGAAGATAATTTCCACTGTAGCCTCTGCATCCCATTCTCCTCGCAGGGCCTCTCTTCCCCCGAAAGGAATAAGCAGTTCCTTCCTGAGAACACCAGCACTGCTGCTGCATCCCAAGACTACCCACAGCTACCGAAGCCCCCTGGGACGTTAGGAGGAGAGAGAAGAAAGTTTAATAAAAAACAGCTTGGGCCAGGCTGCTCCAGAGTTCGGGAGAAGAGCAAACGCAGAGGCTGCAGAGGTTTGTCAGGATGAAGAACCTACAGGTGGGATTTGGTAGCCAGGGAAAAGAACCTGCCCAGACAGGTCACAACAGCCCTCATCGCTCGAACTCCCAGTGCTTTCCAGAGTCTTTACACAAATTCCCCCATATAAACTCCACAGCACCCTATGCTGGGGCTTCTGTTAATCTCCCCCGTTTCCAGAGGAGGAAAGCAAGGCTCAGAGAGGTGACGTGACTTGCCAAGGTATACACAGCTGGCGAGAGCGGAGTCAGGATCACCTCTGGACTTTCCCACTTGTCTACGCCAAGTGAAGTTTGGACACACTCGGCAAGCGACACCACTGCTGGCACCGTGGGATCCTACGTTTGATCCAACTCCAAGGGCCCTCAAACCTCGCAACCTCACAAAGCAAGGAATTCAGGGGGAAGAAGGAATGGGGATCGGTAACTAGTCTGGACTACCATTTTGTTAAAAAGCAAAGCTTCTAACCAAGTTTACTGGAGGAAAAAAAATTACTTCACATATGCGCTGCGGAGTATCCAAGAGCTCATTAGCAAGATTTGGGGGAACTCCATTAGAATATCCTCAGGAGATAATCAGCCCCATCTTCTCCACCCCGCGAGGAAGTCTCCGGTCCACTCAGGAGGAGCTGCCAACAGACTTGGTCCTCAGAGAGAAGACAGAACCACATCAATCAAACAAGTATTTATTCAGCACTGTGATAGGCCAGCAAGACATTCTGGTCCCTGTCACCAATTTGTTTATAATCTGGCTAAACAGAGACAACTCACAAAAAGTGCTGTATAAGCAGTTCACGAAGATTGAACCGAGGGCTACCTCGGAATGGATACATAACAACATTTGTTGAGTGATTTGTTGGTTAAAACTTGTGGGAGTTCAGAGAGAGGAGCCAGCCGTGGGCCCTGGAGCCGCAGGAAGGTGGCACTGCTGAGGGTCAAATGTGGGACATGTGCGGGTGGAGATTTTTAGTCAAGGAAAGGGGAGTGAAGCTTTGCTCATCGCTGAGCCCTGGAAAATGTGCATGATTGTGACCCCAGAAGGTTGTATATTCTTAGGTTCCCATTTAATGCTCATTTTTGCACTGCTGTGGCTGTCCCTGAACCTTCTCGTGGATACATGGCAGAGACTGCAATGTTATGGAAAATCTGGAAATCTTGTGACTTGCCTGCTACAGGTGGGGAGGTTGTATCAGCAGACCAGGCAGTGTGTCCTTGTTTGCAATGGCACTTGATGGTTTCTTTGGTGTGTGCTCGTGTACTCTCTTTGAGCTGTCCTCAGAGGCTGGTGGGGGAGTTAGTTCTCTTAGGAGATACACAGAGGGGGATTTACCCAAAAGCTAATGGCCATTAAGCTTAGGAGCCCTTCACTTACACAGGCCCCATCGAAGGCCTGGGAAGGGTCTAGCAATGTGTTCACGTGGTCAAATTTTTGTAAAATAGGCAAAAGTGATCTATTTTAACTATAATCCATTAAAACCACTTTCTCTTTACACTCCTGCTTTCCTTTCCTTACTCTTCACCTGTGTCAGGTGGCGATGAGGTGGTTGAGGGGATTTTTGAGATCCGGCAAAGAGGCAGAGGAGGCTGCATTGAAGCTACACTTACTGTGGGTTTCGATGGACGCATTTATGTAGCTACGCCTGTGTATGCTTAAGTTATCACTAAGCCATCCTGGTACGGGAACACTGCCATTTCTCTCCCTGCCTGGTGTCATGACACCAAGGGGCAGGCCAAAAGTGGCCTCGCAGTAAGCTTGTGTCCTCCAGTGCCTGGCACCAGAGCATGTGGGTTGTGGAGGAGAGAGGAGGTCTGAAACAAACACAGCCAGGAGCTGGTCTGTGAAAAATTCTTCCAGTCATCACACATGTAAAATTGCGAGTCAAGGATTGGCTCCTCATCCACACCTAGGGAAATGGAAGTTCTCTCCTGTCAAGAATGTATTAGATCAACATAAGGAATGACCCCAATATAAACTATGGACTATAGTTAATAGTATAATCATAATAATACTGTTTCACCAACTATAACACTAATGCAAAGTGTTAATAATAGGGAAAACTGTGTAGGGGGTGGTATATGGGAACTCTGTTTTCTGGATGATCTTTCTGTAAACCTATAACTTTTCAAAAACTATGTAAAAAATAAAAATAAAAAAGAATAGACTTGATAATATGGCAACGACAATTATAGACACACCTTGTTTGTTTTTTTTCTTCTTGAAAGGGATTACACAAAATATTGTTTTCAGGATTTCTGTATTTGTAGCAGCCCTACAAACAGGATGTCTGTGCATGAAGGTCCATGTGTTATCCTCCCAACTACCAACAATAAATAAATACTGAGCAAGTGCATTAAAGGAACTAGATTATCTTTCTACTTGCTCTATTTTTTTAAAAAAAGATTTATTTATTTACTTTAATTCCCCCTCACCCCCGAAGGTTCTCTTGTCTGTCTGCTCATTGTTTGCTTGCCTTCTCCAGGAGGCACTAGGAACCAAACTTAGGACCTCCCACATGGGAGGTGAGTGTCCAACGGCCTGAGCCACATCCGCTCCCTGCGGGCTGCAATGTCTGCTGGCTTGTGGCGTCTGCTCGTTTAGTTGTCTGCTCATTGCTGCGGGGTGCAGGCATCTGGCTCATTGCGGCGGGTACAGCCTCTGCTCGTCTTCTTTAGGAGGCACTGGGACCTCCCCTGTGGTAGGCGGGTGCCCAACTGGTTGAGCCACATCCGCTTCCCCACTTGCTCTATTTTTAAAAACTGATTTCACAAAATTGCTGCCATAGTAAAAGGCAATGAAAGTATATAAAGCCAAATATATAGGAAGAAAAAGCATTAGATGTGCCTGGGAGTTCATTAAATTTTTTTTTTCTCTGGATTTGGAGATGTTTGTAGTCTTTTTCTAATTGTGACTTATGATTTATTTTATATTCTAAATAGGTATTTACTTTTATATATACAAAATATATGTATATATACATTTATATATATGTATTTGGTTTTTTTTTTATTCTTTTCCTAAACAGGGTGCCCCAAATTCTATAGGCTTCAGGCCCCACAAAATCTTGACCCACCTCCTGAATATCCATATTAGCTTATATAACTAAAAATCATCCCAGTCATGAGCATGGAAGACCCTGATCTCTGTTTTGCTGGCAAAGAGGCAGTATGTTATGCTTGAGAGCAGGGACTCTGGGGCCAGAGCGCCAGGGTTCAAATCCAAGGTAAAGAATGTCTAACTGCCTGTTGCTGAATAGGCACTTCCTAAGTGTTCATTATATTATTTTTACCTTAGACATGCCATCTCTTGTTCTAAATCCTTACTCAGTTAGAATTGTAAGATATAGACTTCTAAGAGATTGTCTGTAACCATATTTTGTTTCTGTACAGCACTTTTTAATTAAAACACCACTTTAAAAGTAAATTACGAATTGGAACTTTGCGCTCATTCCATTTGTCTCGCAGTATTTGAGGATGGATGCAGGTGCCCCATGAATTCAGCTTGAACTGAGCAGCCTGACAGAGCAGGGACTGCATCAGGGTAGGCTCACTAGCACCACGCTCCTCTGTACGGAGCACGGAGTCATGGGGTGGTTACCGCAGCCAAAAAACGTTAATCCACTGAGAGATTTTACTGACCCCTTGTGGAAGAGAAAGGTTGGTGCATGCAATAAAGATTCCAGTTCCCAGAACTTACTTTTCTACAGTCCTTCCTCTGAAAAAATTCAAGGAGCAGAAAGGTGATGTCAGTTGCTAACAGTCCAGGTTCTTCCCATTCAACCTGAATCTCCCCTTTACAGTTACTTCTCAGATGAGCTTCTTTCCTGACACACTTTAGAGCTTTCATCAAACACAGGAGGAGGCGTGTGATGTCAAGAAGGTGGGCTTGGTTGTTAGCGAAGAAGGAAAGATGGAAAGAAGGAAAGAGGGAAGGAAGGGGAGGAGGAAGGGAAAGTGGGAGGGAGGGAGGGAGGAAGGAAAGATTTAAAAAGAAAAACAACTTTGGAATCTAGGAGCGCTACTAACTAACAAACTGAAAGGCTGCAGGCAATTTGTTTAGTCTCTGAGCCTGCCTATCTTCTAGGGCAAAATGGTTGCATCAGATGATGTGTGTAGAGTACCTGCACATGGCACACAGTAGGTGCTAAATAGCTGTTTTTATTGTGATCACTAAACATGAAGATGTCATATTTACTCATTATCATGATACACGTTAGACAGTCACTTCACACTCCTATAGAGCACAGCTCGAAAAACATGTTTTTTTTTAAATCAACAATTTCTTCAGCCAAGTTTGACACAATCGCTAATAACACATACATAGAAAACTTTCTTCTTGTCCAGGAAGCTGGTTCCCCTCTAGCATGCAGAATTCCAAAGAGGGGTTTGGAGGTGGAGTGCATAGGGAGAACCACCTCTCCTCTCCAAAAGAGCCAGCAGGACAAGTCCTTGGCTATGGTGTGTGTCTTAATTTATCTTCCCGTAGGAAATGCCCAAGATCCCACTCAGAGGTAAATACTCTTTGCTGGGACTGGAAGGAGGCAATTCCAGTTTCCCTAGTCTGCAGTTGGAGGCCCCTATTGCTTTGGAATAAGAAATCCTTGGCATTCCTGGGAGGGTGGGCCCCTCCCAGCAGGGAGTTTCCATGATAAGATGGAGGGGAAGGGTGTCAGAAGGCAGCAGAAGCCCGACTTGCTTTTTCTCCACAGGAGAAACTAGGTGGACAATGTCTCCCCACTCTGCTTTTCCCTTCTTCCCAGAGAAGGGGAGAAGGGGGCTGTGTTAGAGGAAACAAAACTGCCTGGCTTGGAGCAACTTGGTCCCAAAGTCCAGACCCCTTGACCTATGCTCACAACTCTCCAAGCAATCCTGACTTCCAACTCATCAAATGAGGCAGATCAGATTGTGATTTTTCTAGGCCATCCTCCCAAAGGTCCCCAAGCTATAGTCTGTTCCTATAGATTTCCCTGTTCTGGACTTTAATAATGAATAGAATCTTATATGGTTTTTGTGACATATGCTTATGCTTCTTTCATTAGCATAATATTTTCAACATTCATCCATGTTGTAGCATGTAACAGCACTTCATTCCTTTTTATGGCCAAGTAATATTCCATTGTATAGATGTACCACATTTTGTTTATCCATTTATCTGATGATGGACATTTGGGTTATTTCTACTCTTTGTATTGAATAAGGGTGCTACGAACATTTGAGTACATGTTTTGTGGAGTGATGTTTTCAGTTCTTATGGGTGTAAACCTAGGAGTGTAATTGCTGCTTCATATGGTAACTCCATGTTTAACTGTTTCAGGAACTGCCAGACTGGTTTCCAAAGTAGCTGCACCATTTTATATTCCCACCAGCATGTAGAAAAGCTCCAATTTCTCTGCATCTCCTTAACATTTATCCTTATCTGACTTTATTATAGTCATCCTAGTGGGTGTGATGTGGTAATTCACTGTGGATTTGATTTGCATTTTCCCAACTAATGATACTGAGGATCTAGTCATGTGCTTACTGGTCGCTTGTCTATCTTCCTTGGAGAATTGCCTATTCAGATTCTTTGCCCATTTTTTAATTGGAGTTTTTATTTTTAAAAAGAGTTTTTACAACTCTTTTTATTAATGAGTTGTAAGAGTTCTGTATAAATTTTGGATACTAGACCATTATCAGATATATGATTTGCAAATATTTTCCCCCTTTCTGTGGGTTGTTCTTTCACTTTCTTGATGAGGTCCAATTTATCTACTTTTTGTTGTTGCTGCTCATGCTTTCAGTGTCATATCTAAGAATCCTTTGCCAAATCCAAAGTTATGAAGAATTACCCTATGTTTCCTTCTAAGAGTTTTATCATTTTTAGCTCTTCTATTTAGGTCTTTGATTCATTTTAATTTTTGTATATGGTGTGAGGTAGGGATCTAACTTCATTCTTTTGCATGGGGATATCCAGGTGTCCGAGCACCATGTGTTAAAAAGACTCTTATTCCCCCCACTGAAAGGTCTTGACACCCTTGTCAATAAAGAGTTGACCATAGTTATATGGGTTTATCTCTGGAATCTCAATTCTATTCCATTGCTCTATAAGTCTATCCTTATGCCAGTGTCACATTGTCTTGGATACCATTTCTTTGCAATACGCTTTGAAATCATAAGTGTGAGTCTTCCTATTGTGTGTATATTTTTGCTCTCCCTTTGAGGTTTATCACCACTGGGGCTCATCACTTCCTGAGCTTCTTATCTCTAACTTCATCCACCTTGGGTAGCTTCTGCCTGGTATCAGCTCTATTAGAACTCAGCCCTGCTTACAGCAGTTTTAGATTTAGCTTTTACAATTCAGACTTGTTTCCTCAATTTTAGGGAATGTATCTGTTCTTATGTTTTCTCAAGTATTTTATTCAACGCCTTGCATCATAATTTTTTAAAATTAGAGTGCACTTGTAGGTTTTCAGAAAAATCATGCAGAAATATAGAGTTCCCATATACCCTCCATACATGCAGTTTTGCCTACTGTTAACATTTTGCATTAGTGTAATATCTCTGTTAAAACTGATAAAACAATATTATTATACTTACACTATTAACTAAAGTCCATAGTTTACATTAGGGTTCACTCTTTGTATTGCACAGTTCTATGGGCTTTTAAACATATATGTAACCTATATGTAACATACATGCAACTTTAAATTTCCCATTTTAATCACTTTCAAGTGTGTAATTCAGTGCTGTTATTCACAATGTTGTCCTACCATTTCTACCATCCATTATCAAAGCTTTTCCATCACCTCAAACAGAAACTCTGCACCAATTAGGCATTAACTTCCCATTCCCACCCATTCCCCTGCCCCTAGTAATCTGTATTCTAAGTCGTGACTCTATAGAAAAAAGGAGGAGGAAAAGAAAACACTTCCAGTCTTTGCAGATTGGTCTGAGTGTTCTCCTTCAGAGTTTAGCCATACAATGAGTTTAGAGATGAGCAAAAGCGTAGGGTTCTCCCTAGTCCTTTCAGTGCATTTGTCTTATCCTGGGCATGCACACATGGCTCTAGCAATTCTGCCATTTACATGGATACCAATTTCCCCTCTACCCTAGGAAACAGTGTTTCCTCATGGCATCACTGCACTGTAGGTCCCAGAGCCTGCAAACCTTTGTCCCAGGCAGCTGCCCTAAATGTAGGGCACATTCTGGACAAGTTCTGGGATGGTGAGCCTACAGCAAATGTCCCTGGTTCAGTTCTTCAGACTGCCACGAGACAGACTGGCCCAGACATACCTACTCCCAGTATGTGTATGAGGGTTCTACTTCCCCCAGAACCTGGGACCAGAGGAGCACAGGTCAGCTCTGCGTGGAGCCAGTGAAGGGGTGGGGGAGGGACCAGTCAGGACACCAGGAGATCTTACTATTTTTAATTTGCCTTTTTCTTGACTCAGCGCTCGCCCTGTTACTGCAATCCTTTAACGGTTTTCTGAGCTTTGAGAAAGATGATTTTGCCAATTCTTACTGGTTGTTCAAGTGTCTATGGCGAGATGGGACCCATGTCTCACTCCGCCATCTTGATGGGGTGGTACCTCAGTGGGAATTTTTTTTTGCTGTTGCTGTTTAACAAACTTGTTTTTAAAGGACAATATCTCTTGAGGCAAGATGGAGACTAGATTGAAGTGGGATGGGGCTGTCAGCAGTGAGACCAGATAGGATGCTTTTTTTTTTTTTTTTTTT
>JAQZBX010104647.1:0-10923 GCA_029593785.1 Cabassous unicinctus | reverse complement strand
AGAAAATTGTATGATCTACAAGAAAATTATCATAATAAATATAGCAATTATGTACGGCAATTTATTCTATATCTGGCCCCAGGTTAAACATTTTAAATGAATTGTCTTATTAAATCTTTATATCAATTCTAAGAAGTTATTATTTATTATATTTTATAGGAGGAAACTGAGATTTAGATCACATCAAGTAACTGGTAGAGCTAAGGCTCAAATACCAAGTTTGTCTGATGCAGTTGTTTTTAATCTACTGTTTCCCAAAAATAAAACATAACATCCAAGAAAAATCCATTGCTGTTGACTATGGTTAAAAAAAAAAAAAATCTACACATGCAAATACATACACAAGTTATAACACAAGGTATAACAACCTTCTCTGAGCTCAGAAAAGTAGTAAATACATGTCAAATCACCTGCTCTGATGAAAGCAAAAGTCCAGAGTGCACTTTGGGGAGTTTACTGGAAACCAGTACATCCTCCAGCTTCAGATCTAGCTGTAATTTTATATTTGTGCTCAGGTTCAACATCAATTTAAAACCTCAATGATTTTGTGTCCAGCTACAATAATAATGCTTCAAATTATACGGCACTTTGGAGTGGTTGTGGCTCTAGCAGTTGAGCACCTTCCTCTCATATGGGAGGCCCCGGGTTCAGTTCCTGGTGTCTCCTAAAGAAAACAAACAAACAATGAGTAGACAACGAGCAAAACAATGAACAGACGATGAGCAAAAAAAAACCCAAACAAACAAATGAACAGACAACAAGCAAAAACAATGAGCAAATAATGAGCAAACAGGTGAGGAAGCCACTGTGGCTCAGTGGTTGAGCACCGGCCTCCCACATATGAAGTCCTGGGTTCAATCCCTCATCCTGGTACCTCAAAAAAAAAAGACCTTTAAATCTGAAAGCTAAATAAAACATTAGAAAAAAGTATATGGCACTTTATGGTCAATATAGACATTTTGTGATGGTGGGGCACTTATATCCTGTCTTTCAAGAATATTAGTTTTGCAAGAGCACCTTTGAAATTTTATTTTACAAGTAAGGAAACATTTCCCAGAGAAGCCAAGACAATTTCCCAAGGTAAAGCATCTCTTTAGAAATAAAGTAAGGGAAATATCTCAGATGTCTTGAGTCAGGGTCTAGGAAACCTTATAACACATTATACTGATTATTTCCGATTAATAAATGTTAGTTTCCTTTTTTCTCTCCAGTCTCTGGTAGATATTCAATACTGGGCCAATGTTCAGCCGCGATGCTACTCCTTGGTTTCTGAAACAGCCTGCTCTCTGATTGCAAACTCTGAGAGTAAACTTGGCATTGTCCCAGATTCCACTCCTGGCAAGTCTACTTTCATCAGAGAATAATAAAGAACAACAATACACATTTTTACTTTAATGTTCACAGAACACTTCCGGATCATTGAATTTTGCATTTCATCTGTGGGATGCAAATTACTCTAATTATGACAAGTTTACCTTATAAAAAAGAACACCTGCATTTTTTAGATCAACATCCACTAAACAATAACGAGCTGAATAAAATTAATTTTGCTTGACTATAGTAATTAGGAAAGCATGAAAAAGAAACAAGGAATTGTGTTTGCCGCTAGGGAAAGCACTGGATAGTTAGGGAACTTTATGGGAGGAACACTTAAGAATTTAACACTGTATACACTTGTACTCAATAGTTTGAAGAAACTACAAAGAAATATCAGCATGGAGAACCTTACTAAAACAACTTTTCAGTGCTGACATTCTGAAAATGAGTTACTCCTTTTAGAAATATGATTAAACATGCAGGGATGGAGATTTGTATCACATGTAAGTAAATTTTCCGGATAGCTAAGACACAGAACAGCTTATTTCATTATTTATTCCATAAATATAAATTCTATATAGGCCTACTGTGTGTGCCAGGCACTGGACTGACACAGTGCTACTACAGAGAACACAGTTCCTGCCCTTATAGAGCTTTTGTAATTTTAGACAGCGTCATTACCAAATACATCTCATTTGTGCCTCTTTAAATCGAGGGTACTCTACATGCATTCATGTTGTATTGATGACTTTTGATGAACATCCATTATTGAAGTAAAGTACTGTGACTATATTTTAGATGTTTTAATCTCCTTCTATAGAACTTCTATGGCACTAAGAGTATCCAAATTTTCCAGGTCTTTAATATTTTTTACTTTTCCAGTTTTCAATCTTATGTGAGGGAAAAATCAGATAACTAATCTTGTTGAAATTGTATGCTCGATAAGTCAGATTCTGAAATATGTCCTAGTGAATTGATGAGACCTTTGGTTTCACATTTTTCGCTTAAAGTCAGAGCTCTCCATAAATAAGATTACCTGTAGTTAACACCATTTCTTTGTGATATTTGCAGGTGGGAGAATTGGTAACTGGTAATTAAACTATTATTTCGTATTACTGTTGTAATTATTATATTAGTGCTGTAAATGGAAATTTTGAGATGTTAATTTTAGTGATATTTGGTTGACTGCCTGTTTCTAGACAAACTCAGAAATGACACTAATTCTTTGGAAATCTTAAAAGAGACTATATCAAAGTACAATGGCTGGTAGTTAATTTTTACAGTTAGGTATTTGGTTTTTATTATATTTTTAATTTATGTTATTGATATCAGTAAGTACAGAGAGAACATTTACATTTACCAGACATTTCTGTTATAAGCATTTTTGTCATGAGAGTAATATCCTTGCTTGATGGGGTAACTGAAAGGGCAAAATTCACAGATCAAATTTGTTTTTCAATACAGTCTGCAAATAAAGATGAAGCTCAGTTGCTAGGAAGCTTTCCCCTTGGGTCTTTCGTAAAAGGGTCTAATGGTGGTTTTCATTGACTGTCCTTAATACAGTAGTTGTGAAACTAATGAAGTGTAGTGATCCTTCAGCTGGAAATTCTTCAGATTTCATTTAAGGGGTCTTTGAAGTTGTTTGTACAGAGGAAGGGTCAAGTTGAATTAAATTTGTACTTTGTTTTTAATGGGATGATACAATAAGCTGAAAACAGTTATAGTTTTTCTTGATAGGGAAGTAAATATATTATGAATACTTTTCATTTATATACTACAACAGTAGTATTGATCCTTTCTCCCCAACAAGAAAACCTCTTGTTCCTGACCAACTTGCAGTACTTCTTAAACATTAATATACAAATGAATCACCTAAGGATTTTGTTCAAATGCTCTTTCTGATTTTCAGAGTCAATAGATCTACAGTGGAGCCCGAAATTCTGCATTGCTACTGGGTGGTGCTGATTATGGCGGTCCAGACCACCCTTTGAAGAGCAGGACTCCCAAAAGCCACAAGGCACAATTCTTTCTTCAAAAACCTCACCAAGCTTAAATCAATAAAAATAGCAATATAAACCTACTTTCTGGAGTCGTTTTGAGCATTGAAGAGATAACATACGTAAAGCAACTGGCACAAGGTGGTTCAAAAATTGTTAAAATCTGTTAATTGAATAAATAAGAGACATTGTCTGTTAACAGTTAACTTTATGTAGCTGAATTTCCATAAAGCAGAGAATTTGAAGGACTCGGTATGATAAAATAAGCATGTAGGTATGAGTTCAAAACAAAACAAAACAAAGACATTAAGCATCAAAGAGATGTAGGCTTTATTCCGAAAGTGGTCATAAACTCATTAGTGATTTTAGTCTGGGTGATGACAGAGTTAAAGCAATAATTTCATCTGGAAAAATTCAAGTTTAGGAAACCAGTGAGGACACTTTGCAGTAATGAGATGTGACCTGATTCGGACATGTGGGTAATTGTGAGAGTAATGCAAGGAAATAAAGTGAGTGGCCAGCATTTATTGTGTGCCCACTCTCAGCACTGTGCTTTACATTACACAGGCTGCACATCAAATCCATCTGAGAGATTTTGGAAAGTACTGATGTCCAAACCTCACTCCCAGACCAGTTAAACCAACATCTCCAGGGAGGGTCCAAGCAAGACTTTTATAAAACTCTTTAAATCCTTTCTCTCTTCTGTCTGTCTCTGTCTTTCTCTTTGTCTCTCTCTCTGTCTCTCTGTCACTCTGTCTCTCTCTTGCTCGCTGGACTGCTTGCCATTTGCCAGGAAAACACTCTCTGCACCAGAACCTCTCACTCGAGGCCCCAGAACTCTTACAGGAAGTCCTCACACTCTTTTCCTTCCCCACTTCTTTTGGAGTCTGATGACCATGTAATACTCTACAACGAAGAGAGAAATGGTTATGGCATAGATCTTGTGCTCTGCTCCACTGATAGCCTCCTTTTATTTATTCTCAAAAGTCCAGATTAAAAACAAGAAATATATATTTTTTAAAGCTGTTCTTTCTTTTTAATTCCTGGCAATGTAGATGCTTCTGCTTACTAAGGGAATGGTCTGGAGGTGCAGACAAGAAAGCAATGCATGCAATTCAATATTTCAAGATCCTTTCTCACTACAATAAGTAGTCTGAGTCAGGGTATGATTCCAGGGCTGACTGAGTCCCAAGTATGTATTATTCCCACTCTGCCCTGCTGCCAAGTATTGTAAGCCATCTAGGAAAAAAGCAATTAAATTAATAATGACTTTTGCTATCCCTTTTCTAAAACCAGAAAGGAATAAAAGTCATTACTTCATCTTGCAGGAACTGTATCCTGAAATCTTAAGAAATATTGTGAAAATAGAATGATCTTCATCATCTTGAGCTAAGAGACTCTCACCACCAGGGTCCATTTTCATCACACATTTCTGTCTCCTCCTGAGTTCGTATTTTTGTTCAACTCAGATTTTTAAAAGCTGAGCATCAGTCTTTCTTGTAGATCTTCCTCTGCCACTTCTGCCCTTTCAAAGTTTCTCTTGTGCCGGTACCTTGTTTTGACTGGGTCAAACATTTCTACCTTCTGTAAAACCACAGGTTGTAAAGTTTGTCTCTTTTTGGTTTCCCTGAACAGAACACATGGCTCACCCAATTTAAAACACATTTGTATTAATATTCCCATTACAATCCTGAATTCAAAATTGACATTTACTCATTATTTATGCATGATCTGCATTCTATTAAAGTTAAATGCCTGTGGTGTGGCATTGCTCTATGAACTTTTCTTTGGGGCTTGTTTAAAATACATCTAATATGTATATCTCCCTATATATAAAATAGATATCTCATCCGTAGCTACACATTAGAATCACCTGGAAGATTTAAAAAATATGACTTATTTCCTGGGCCCAATTAAACCAGAATCTCTGGGGTAGGACCCAGAGGTGAATATATTTCTAAACATAAGGATAGAACCTACTACTTTATATCATATAGTATATCAGGATAGAAAATTTCTCTTTTCTCTGAAAAATAAATAAATAAGTAAATAACTTGGAGCATAGTTGTAGCCAGAGGAGCCCGCATAAAGTTTGGAGGCCTGGAAGCTGGAAGACTCCCAAGAGACAAACTTGGAGGTCAAAAGACTTGGAGGGCACATTTCAACAAAGGATATCTACTTAGCCACAAGACACTGTATCTGTAGTTCTCATTTCAGCTAAATCTTCTAAGCCTGTAAGAAGTACTTCTTGCTCAAGATCAATTTTTAGTTGATGGAGGATCAATTGCTTGTGTGTCTCTGGTCTGCACAGAAGGAGTACAGAGCAGAGTCAAACATGCCTTAATTGGAGCTTCTCTCTCCATCACCCATATGGCCCCTGAATTTTCCAGATCTTTACATAACTATTTATTTCACATTTAATCTAGCTAAACCCTTGCCTTACATAAGGGGCCACAGGCATATAAGGAGCATCAAGGGATTGCCTGTGGTTCAGACCTTGAAACTAGAAATCAGCAGACTTACTCATCCTAATATTGTTCTTTATATTGAGCATATCTCTAACCACTCTGCCTCAGTTTCCTCACAGGTCAAATGGATATAGGATCAAGCGCCACATATACCTCCAAGGATTTTGTGTAATGAGACTATGCACAACTAACTATTTGAAAAACTATATAACAATATTCAATATTCAAACAAAAATATTTTTATCACTATGAATATTTATGAATCAAGAATGTGGCCCATGTTCCTTAATCTGTTGCCAACTTTTGTGACATAATGAGTTTGGAAAGAAGAAATGAGAAAAAAAAAAGTCTCATTGCAGTACATTTAATGATATGAACCCAATGAAAACAGAAGCAACAAAAAAGATTAAAAAGAAAAAGAAAGAAAAACATCTAGGTTGTTTATGATGACAATGAAAATTTGGGAGGGAGTGTTTTTTATTTTGCTTTATCCAATGAATTGATATTTCTCCTCCTGAAACATATTTGTTCCCCCTTTAGTGACCCAAACATTATTTAGGGAAAAAATGGCTGACTTTTAATTTAAACTGAATTCTCTAAACTCCAGATGGAAATTTCATGGTTTCCCATGCTATGGGAAGTCTTTATCCTTTACATTCTCCAGGGAAATTTCAGCTCCTCAGTATAACTCCTGGAACATGCTGCTGGAAGGCTGTTTAGTGCTCTAGAGAGAAAGATCACAAATGTCCCCTGAGATGCGACTATAACTGCTTATTTCAGATATTTCTACACAGAATGTTTTTACTTTCAAAATATTTTTTCAGAGAAGTATTTTTCAAGGAGATCATTAATATTAAAATCCCATACCACAAAGTACTTACTGGTAAAGAGGTTACCCTTTTACATCAAACCAAGAAGGTAGTGTAAACATTTTATGAATATTGAAGGCATCCTGTTGCAAACAAGAAGTTGATAATGCACAAGGGAAAGTGTCTAAGAAATGCCCCAAATCTACCATGAAGAATTGTGTTCCATTTAATTTCTGCTATGGCTACTCCTCTATTCTGTTTAGTTTTATGATGAAATTCGGATGAGGGATTATAAAGGAACAATGAAAAATTTTCCTCTTTAAATGGAAAATTGTGCCTTATTCTGTGTGCAATTGGCACACAATAAACACTTACAAATTACATACTAATTTGCATCATATGAAATTACCATTTTCATGGTCAAATGCCACTCAATTCCTGTCCAGTCACCTATTCAAATATCAGGTGGTTTGTATTTAAATTTGTGAATATTTTAAAAAATATGCAGTCTTTCCCATCTGCATTAGAAAAGTTTCTTTATTTTCTCTCTTCTTAGTGTAGACATTTGCACCTTATGGCAATGTCATGTTTTATTAAATAATATTTACTCATGCTATGGCTATTCTAGATATTTAGAAAATATTTTACTTTTAGTAGTCTTAGCATACTTGTCTATAATGCATTTATTTTAATAACATCCCTTTGATGTTAAAGAAAATAATCTGTGGATAGGTAAATTAAGTCAGAACACTTAGCTTTACTTTTCTTGAACTAAGTATATTATCTATAGACATGTAAGTCATAAATCAGCTAACAACATTATTTCTCTAACACCATTTTCTTTAACTAACTTAAAAAAGGGAAATTCCCTAAACTGTCATTACATCAGGTGCTAAAACAAGTCTTTTTAACATTTCACTACAGTCAATCCTATCTTTATCTTACTCTTTCTCTGTTCTTCCCTCAACACAAAATCAACAACATGTAAAAAATGTCTATTTCACAATAATAAATATGGATTTTCCTTTAAGGCACTAAAAAATTCACAGCTGTTTATAATGGATAGCAAAGATATACATACTTAAGGTTATTTGACCTTTATCATCAATGATTTAATTCAACTTTCACCATTTTCCTCCTACCACCAAAACAACAGAACCTCCACAAATTTTGCATAACAAAAAACATTATAAAGACTACACATTCAAACTGTCACTGTTTTCCCTTCACCGCCTTTTCCATTCTATTGTTTATAATGTAGTTCACACTCCAGGATCATTTGTCTACCAAATCTTTCTACATAGCTATGCTTTAAAAAATGCTGATATCCCAGAAAGCCTGTATCACCCAGAGGGCAGTACTACTGCCTTCTCTTTATGTTAAATAAGATTCTTTGTCAATATAATGAGTCCACTCTTCTCCATCCCAAGTTTGTACCCCTTATTTTTAGTTTAGGCACATTTAAAGACTGTTTTGCTTATTCTCTTATTATTTTCTTATTATTTGGCAAATACTTTTTCTCTTACCTAGAAATTTTCTGTTAACTTTATCTAATAGTTATGTAAACACTTTCACATGCCAACTCTGCTTCTTCCTAGTTCCAATTTCAGGAGCTCCTTAAAGATAGTTTGCACATGCTCATCCACAAATCTACCCATTTCTTTCTTACATAATTAGATCAAACTTGACTTCCCCCTGTATTTATTTTGCAGTCTTTCCAAATGAGGTGGGTGGGAATGTAGGAGAAGAGGGTGAAGAGAGGGAGGCAGGGGGTAAAAGTATGAGAAGGAAGACAGCAGAGCAGAACTGGAAAATTAATTGCTTCCTCTGAGGCTATTATAGGAGTGCCCCCTTTCCAAAGTTTCTCAGAATAAGGTAAGAAAAGACATTAGAGGAAGTATCATGAAATTGGTGCTGTTCCAACTAAGAGTGTGTAGAGAAGATAATGAAGTAGTGACACAAGATTACGAGTTCAGTCCTTCATCCTTTGTGCATGTTCTGCCCCATTCCACCCCACCAGGACCCAGCTACTGCTCTGGCTACTGCCACATAACTGATGGGCTGTTAGAATCGGTCCCCAACATTATTTTCTCTCTCCTTTATATTGAAACTCAAAACCAAACTCTAAAACAGTCTAAAACAGAATTTTCTTAGTCATTAATCATGTTTTCATGGCATAATTTGGAATAAGTTCACACAGATTCACACTACTTTTCTATAGGATCATTAAAATAAGGTTGCTTATCAATAGGTATGGCTGTCCTCACAAGCTACAGCAACCATGAGAATTAAACCAGACTTGGCTTTTCAATGTGGAAGAGTAAAAACCTGTCGTGACCAAAAGAGTGAAAACTGGTTAGACTGGAAAAAAAAAAAAGCAGCCATGCCATTAATCAAGAGGACAAAGATAATCCAGCTGCAAATTTAGCAGGAAACATTTTATCAAGTGTTATTTTATTTCTCAGTCAAGTTCTTTTTTTTGCTAGATGCCAAATGTATTTATTAATTTAAATGGAAAGTTCATTATTTTTCTTTAAAAAAATAATACTCATGATAGAAAAATGTGAAAAGTACAAAAAATATCTCATCATACCACTGAAAGTTTTTGACCACTTTTTTCCAATTACTGTTAATTTCATTAGTGTTTATTTCTCTTAAGTTTTCTAGGTGATCAGCCTTTTTAATGATCAATCATATCCCACCTTCTTAGAAAAGTCTACCTTCTGTCTTTTATCCATGTTGGAATAGGCAGAAAAATGGCTCCTCCACAAAGTCGTCCACTTCCTAATCCCTGGAATTTTTTATTATGCTACACAGCAAAAGGTTGCAGATGGAATTAAAGTTGCTAATCAGCTGACCATAGATAAGAAGATTATCCAGATGGCCTCACTCTAGTGATACGGGTACTTGAAAGTCAAGACCCTTTCCCAGGTTTGGTATGAGAAAGATTTGGTGACAAAAATACATGAAGTAAATATATCAGAAGGATTCATCCCACCATTGCTGGTTTTGAAGATGCAGAAAGGGGCTACAAGCCAAAGAATGTGAGTGGTGTCTAAAAGCTGGAAAAGGCAAGGAAATGTTTTCTCCTGAAGAGTTTCCAGAAAGGAACACAGCCCTGCCAACACCTTGATTTTAGTCCAGTGAAACCATTTCAGATGTCTTATCTACAGAACTGTAAGATAATAAATCTGTCTTGCTTTACACCCTAACTTTGTGGTAATTTGTTACAGAAGCAATTGAAAAATAATATACATGTCCTCTCTCCTTGATGTGAATAATGCAAAATAATAACGTCAACTTTTGGATGGAGAAAGAGATTTTTTTTAGGTTGAAGAACCAAATGGGGCTGCCCTCCCTCAGGAACAAATTATATAGGAATTCTCCTCTACTCCATTAAGTTAAATTAAATTTCTAATGTAGTTTTATTGATTCCATTTCTAATGATACATTTTAGTGCTTCATATTTCATTTTTCTGATTTGCTTCATTTATTTTTATGTATTAATTTCTTAAGGTCTCATTTTTAAAAAATTATGCAGCATTTCTTTTCATCCATTTTCCAGGAACTTATTGGTGGCATCTTTTGTAATGGATTTTTAGGTGAAATATCTAATCTCTTCTAAAAATTGGCCCCTTCTCTTACTTTTGCTAGCATGTCTCCTATGTGTGCTTTAATTGGACTCAGCTCTTTTGCCCATATTCTTTTTTTTTTTTAAATCTTCTAACCTTTTTCAAGTATATACCATATTTCTAATGATAGACTCTATAAGCAGTATATACAGCTAATGATGTTGCCCCATTCTCCTTGATTTTTCTACCTACAGATCCATAAGTCATGGATGAAGTAAATACTAGATGTTATTCTTTTAATAATAGCGTACTATAATTGGACTGCAAATCACAGTGATCTACCCCTTCCTAACTATTAAATAGTAAATAACTCAAGATGTTCTGTCTCAGGAGGCGGGTGTGGCTCAATTGATGGGGCTCCCGTTTACCGTATGAGAGGCCCCGGGTTCGCTTCCCGGGGCCTCCTTGTGAGGGCAGGCTGGCCCGCGCGGCACGGTGGGCTGATGCAGCAGGACCTCCCAGCAGGGGGCAGATAAGCGGACACAGAGAGGACGCACAGCGAATGGACACAGCAAAACACAAGCAGCAAGGGGGGGATAAATAAATAAATAAATAAATAAATCTTTGGAGAAAAAAAAAAAGATGTTCTGTCTCTCAGGAATCTCAATCTTGAACAGAATGTCAAAGTATTCTTGAAGTCACATCATTAGCACTCAAGAGACTGTCTCTAAGTTTTTGACTGAGATGCTCAAACGTGCCA
>JAQZBX010104646.1:0-10920 GCA_029593785.1 Cabassous unicinctus | reverse complement strand
TATTCACCATTGCCAAAAGTTGGAAGCAACCCAGGTGTCCATCAACAGATGAATGGATAAACAAACTGTGGTCTATTCACACGATGGAATATTATGCAGCTGTAAGAAGAAATGAAGTCGTAAAGCATATGGCAACATGGATGAATCTGGAGGACATTATGCTGAGTGAAGCAAGCCAGACACAAAAGGACAAATACTGCATGAATGTGTTACTATGAACCAAATATATTGTGTAACATATTGTTTGATTTAAAAAATTTTTTATATGTATCCATTATATTTAATTGAGAAATGTATACATTTATTCATCTGTGTTTATTTTTCATTTTTAATTGTTTATATTTTCAATTATTAAATGTACAAAATAAAGTATAAATAAATAAATAAATAAATAGCCTGAAATGTTTATATACACATTCATTTTCCTTCTTCTGATTTATTTTTTGGAAATAAATTTTTATTTATTAAAAATTTTATTTTTTGGAAAGAAGTCCCCACAAAAATTTATGTGCAAAGATGCCTAGTGCTGAATTAGAGTAAAGGAAGCTTATTTACTGCACAGAGCTGCCTTACTCTAAGCCCACAAGGAGCACCATGCCGCTACACTTAGCACTTAGGAATTTCACAGGCGTCCTAAATGCTTCCTAATCAGTTTTCTGTAGAGCTTTTTCTGATCCTTGCATATGGTGAGCATTAAATGGATACGCGTAATCAAGGAAATGGCCATATAGTTTTAGGATATGGATTCTTTGCTATTCTATTGTCGCTGAAGGCGGTGTTTCCGCCCCTCCTTTCTTTAGGGGAGTTTCTGTCTTTAGTGGTCCCGCAGCCCTAGTTTTAAAGCACAATTGCTCTCAGTCACCCCAGCAGCTAAGGGAGGCCCCGCCTGGCTGTGCCGCTGTGAGCACACACCCCCTCCCCGCCTGCGAACAGCGGCCCCCAGCAGAGGCGACCCTGTTACAGCCACGTCCCGCTGTCCCAGAAGAGACGCCCGTGTCCCGCTTCGCTCAGCGCCTGCGGAGGTCCGAGGCTCCCACGTCAGCCGTGCCTCGCTGGGCACCCCGAGACCGTCCTGCCCCCGAGGAGACCGGGCTCCCCACGCCGGGCCGCGCACCCAGCACACTCCCCACGAGGGCCCTGGAGCAGCGGCTGCGGGGCAGGACGAGCAGCCAGCTCCCTGCTCAGGGTGGGCGCTGGCCAGAGCCCGGCAGAGCCCTCCGAGCCGGGTGCCCCCCCAGGCCTCTGCGGTCAGCCGAGGCTGTCCCTCGCACCTTCCCTTGCACCCTCCTGTCGGGCAGGTTCTCCCTCCACGCCGCAGTGCGGGGCGCAGCAGCCGGGCTCACAGCTGGCACGTGCAGCCCTTGTGGGGGGCAGCCCAGGACCCAGGACGCGGAGGACGCAGGATCCCCCGACCCCGACCCCGACCCACGCCTCTCCCGTGCCTGCCGCAAAGACGCTCTCGGGTCCTGGGGGAGAAGGCAGCGCAGCCGAGAGCTCCGGCCGCGGGGAGTCGGGCCCCCTGGCCCATCCCTAGGGGCTGGCCGGGAAAACCGCAGCAACTAGAAGTAAGGAAGGAGCCTCTGGAAGGCGGGGACGCCGCCGACGAGAGTAAGAAGGCGGATGCGGTCCTGTAGCAGCTGTGCTCGAGAAACGCTGTTTGTCCAGGACCTGGACCCGTGCTGCCGGCCAGGCTTCACGCTCCCCGCTCCCAGGACCCCCCAGTCAGGTGCACCCCCCGGTGGGGGTGGCTCAGCCCCGGTTGAGCCAAGCAGGAGGGGCGCCCACTGGACCCTCGGCTGAGCTGCCCCCTGCCCCCAGGGAGGTGGAAGGCTGCAGAGCCCCGCAGGGCCTGGCTGGGGTGGGGGCTCCAGACCCCCCACTCCCTGCCCTTCCTCTGTCTCGTCAGACCCAAGCGCCCCCTGCGGCTCGCCTGCCTCCCATTGTGGGGGTCCCCACGGGCGGGGGTGCCATCAGGTCGGGAGGTTTTGCAAACTACCTGGGTGGGTGCTCCTCCGCCTCGCCCCCAGCAGAGGGTCCGTCCGAGGACTGCCAGGGGCACCCTGCCCTTCCGGGCCGCAATATTCCCGTAATTAGTCACCAAGCCTGGCTGCCAACGACGAGGAGAGGGGAGCCGAGCAGTAGCACCCCTCCTTGTCGGGGGGTCTGGGTGATTCCCTCAGTTCCATCATCTTCTTGCCCCCCACCTCTACAGTGGCCTCGGGGAGACAGGGCTGGCTGGCAGCCCCCACAAAGCGCCAGTTCAGGGGACCTGTCTTGTCTGGGGGAACTGTGGTGTGCAAGCGGCAGCCGAGCCCTTGCTTGGCAAAGGGGTCTTTGCAGCCTGATTAAGGGTGTTTATGGGCTGTGCCCCCAGAAAGGATGGGCTGCAGTCCTCCTTCCTTCTGGGGTACCTTGGCATCCGGCCTTGTTTGGAAAGAGGGTCATTATAGCTAGACTTGGGCAAGTTAAAGTGAAGGTCCATGGCACAGGGGGATCCTGAATCCAAGTAACTGGGGCCCTTATAAGGAGGGGGGACTCCACGAAAAGGGACAGGCATGGAGAGAAGATGGCATGTCATGATGGAGGGCGGGCAGCCACCTCCAGAGGCCAGGAGAGGGGCCAGGGACAGACCTTGCCCTGGAGCCTCGGGGGCACAGCCAACACCTTGAGGGGGGCTTCTGGCCCCAGAGCTTGAGTGTATACCTGGCCCCCACCCTGCAGTCTCTGCCTGCAAACCCACCTGCCCTCGCCTCTGAGTGCTTCCCTCCGCCTCGCTCCTAAGGGGACGTGCACTGGCATTTGTGGATGGTGCAGCTCAGCTCATCTCGACGTCCTTAATTCAATAGCCACTGAGACCCTGTTTCCACTCTCGGGGCAGGGACCCAGCGAGACGCAGGATGGCTGCCTTGCAGGTAGGTGGTCCCAGGAACGAGGGCGTGTGTCTCAGCCGGCCCCCAGCACGGGGACAGGGCGCCCCTGGCCACATTTCTCAGGGGGCCGCTCCCAGCCCGTGTGCCCTTCACGCCCCCAAGGATCCCACTGCAAGGAGCACCTTCAAATGCTCTTCCTAGCACACGAGTGTAAACGAGAGAGTAAAAATGTTTTCATCGGTGTCCAAAAAACACGGTAAATAGCCCCGAACAGCAGGCTGACATCGCAGGAGCTGCTCTGTCACCCTGAATCCGTCCTCACCAGGATGGACGAGGTCCTGGAGTCTGAGCCCAGGGCAGGGCCCAGCTGGGGGCAGAGGAGGGTGTGGGCAGGGAGTGAGCAGGCTGCCCACTGGCCCTGCAACGCCCAGGTCCCCTCTGCTCACCGTGGGCCGACACGTCAGGCCTCTTCACACAAGCCTGCGCCTGGGCCCCAAGTGGGGGGCCCTGCTGACAGCGGTGGTCCCACCACACACAGTCAACCTGAGCTCCAGACACCCCCTGAGCGACGTGCCTGGGCTCTGCACTGCTTCCTGTGGGAAGGGGCTGCCACCCCCACCCCCTGTGCTGCCAGTAAGTGGCGGAAGCCAGAGAAGTGGTGCCGTCAGAGCACCTGCCTGTTGTGGAGAGCCGGCGGCCCGAGGGCGGACACCCCCCATCACGGGGCTCTAGCACCCCCGAGAGGCCCGTCAGCCTCCTTCAGCTCTGGCCTGGAAGCAGCGGCTTGTGGGACAGAGGCCAGGAGGGGGCGGGCCATGGCCCCCACCCCAGCTGCTGCCCAAAGCCTCAGAGGCTCTTCTGTGGCCCCAGAAAATGGCCAGCCTGGCGGGGAGCAGGGGCCTAGAGCTCACACGCTGCCTCTTCAAAGGTGGTTTGGGGGCGTGGGCTGCGGGGCTGCCAAGGGGACCCAGCGCCGAAAGGCACAACGGAGGGTCCTCTGCGGGCGCAGGTCCCACGGCCGCACTGCCCGCAGAGCAGGGCCGGCCCAGCTCAGGCTCCGTGGGAAGAAGGCGCTGGCCGCGCGCCCGGCTTGGCCCGAAGCGGACGGCAGGGCTTTGTTTCTGTGCCCGGGAGCGTCGGCTGGGGTGCCTGGTGCTCCGAGCTAAGCCTGCAGGCACCAGGACAGGCCGTGGTCCAGCCGCTCTCCTGGTCCCCGGATGCAGATTCGAGGTACCCCCAGCCTGCTGCAGCGGCGACCTGGGGGCCCACTGGCCATGGCTGCTGCCTTCTGCCCCCTCAACCCCCACCCTAGGGCCCATGCTCCAAATGAGCTTTAAAACGGAGCTAACACCCTGCAGGGTGGTGCAGGGGAGCCCCCTTCTGGGGCTCGGTCTGCACGGCCAGCAGTGACGGCCCTGGGGGATGTCCACAGGCGCTGGTCGCCATGGCCACACCCCCGTGGCTGCAGGCATCAGCCATCTGCAGGCAGGTGCCGGGCTGCCAGGTGTTAGAGGCCTCCCAGCACAGTGGGCTCGTAGCTTTTGGGGTGAAGCCTCAACCCCACCCGTGGTTCACGCTAAGACGCTGCCCAGTGCCTGCCTCACCAACAAACGTGTGGCCTGAGCCATGGCCCCTCCGAGCCGTGGCCGGGACAGACTGGCTCGGGGAGCTGGGCTGCTCTCAGGGTTAGGCTTCGGTGAGAGATGCCTCAGGGGCAGCAGGGAGGGGGGTCTCAGCAGGAAGGGGGCGGCTTCCCTGGGGCCACAGTCTGGTCTGAGTCCACCCTGGAGGGACGCCTGTCCCCAGGGAGGGACCCTCATGGCAGGGTCTCCCTCGTCACCCTCCACCTGGAACAGCATGGACAAGGGGGCTTCAGCGTTCCCTCCGAGTGCTGGAGCCCCTGTTCCCATGGGACAAGGAATGGTGGTCCGTGCCCCAACACTGGTCCCTGCGAGCTGAGACCACCCCACCCCACCCACACCCGGCTCTGGGTTGCAGGCGCGTTTCAAGCCAGGACAACTCTGTATTTTCTACTTCAGTGGGTGCTGCAGAGCGCCTCTCTTCAGGCTGTCCTGCGCAGAGCCAGTGCGACGCGCTGAGTCGTGACATTCTGGGGAAGGCCACCGCGGCCCGCGCCCCTGTGGGGAGACAGGAGACCCTCAGGCAGGGACTCGAGACGGAGACCCAGCCAGCTGGCCAGGAAACGCGGCTCCCGTCGTGACGGCGGCCCTGCACCGGCCCTCGTCCTCTCCCACCGCTTACCCACGGGCCCTGCACTCTGAGCCCGCCTGCCGTGGCAGGCCCCTGACCCGCCCTGGGCTTTGCAATGGGCTGTGCGAACCTCTGCATGTCCCTCCGCTTCTCCCGATAGAATCCACGTCCGATGAGGTCGTCAGGACTCGCAGGGCCAGGGGCCATGGCGCTTAAAACGTGGGCAGCAGTGACAACGCCCCTAGGTGGGGGCCACACATGACCCCTAACTGTTTGTGGGTGCATGCCCGCACAGCCACACCGACACCCCCTTTTAACCACGGATTAGCGCTCCCTCCTCGCGAGGCGGCTCAGCACCTGGCCGTCAGGCTGAGATCCACGTGGTGCCCGCAGTGGTTTCCGCAGCCTCTGTAACAAATAACCACAAACTCCACGCTTCATCAGCAGGTCAGGAACGCACATGGGTGGCCCTGGGCTGGGATCTGGGGTCAGCAGGGCCGCTTTCCGCCCGGAGGCCCATGGGGGGTTCCGGGACCGCCCCAATCTCAAGGCTACCACGTCATCACATCTGTGCCGCCCCACCTTTGTGTGAGGCCCCAGTTCATGGGCTCTGGGTGGGGCATGGGCCCCTCCGGTGCCAACCCAGAGGCTCTCCCTTCGGAAGCGCTTTCCCCATTGCCCACAGATGAAGGGAATCCCAGCTTGTGGATCGGGCAAGAACATGTCATTCCTGAAGTGGGACGCACTTGCCACTGGTTCACAAGATGCTTCTATGTAGTGTGCAGATTCGTGTTCTGATTTTACGATTGTATATTTGCTTTAATAATTACAATAATTACCGAAAATCAAGTTCATCAAATCCATGATTTCACAGATACCAGTGTCCAGGATAAGGCCAAATCAAAATCCTGCATCAAATCAAAGTAATTTTAAAAAATATATCAGCATGTGGCAAAGAAGTTGCACAAATGGCCTGAGTCAGAAACACAGAGCCCGGGTGGGTCACGCAGAGGATGTGAAAAAATCAAACTCCTGAGCTTTAAAGCCAGGTCAGCTCTGGGGCCTGCGAGGACACACGACCTCGGGGCAGTCGGAGAACCGCACTCCACTGCCTCCCTCTGCAGCGCGGTGGAGTGGGCCGCTCTCACGGGCAGCAGCGAGTGTCAGCGAGGCGAAGCTTTCTCCCAGACCGTGGCGTTCGGGGGCTGGCTGCCCGCGACCCTGGTCCATGGCTTTTCCCTCACACGGCAGCACACCTGGCGGCGTTTTCCCAGCTCGCTGACCTCCGGCTTCTGGCTGCCCCCATGGCTTCTCTCTGTCCAGCTTCCTCTGCTTGTAAGGAAGGACCTCAGACATACTTAGCTAATAGCATCTTCCAAGGTCCTGTTTACAGAGGGGTTCCCACCTAGGACCAGGGCTGGGGAGCTGAACCTGCCTTGTATTGGGGGGTAGGGGGCTTCACCCAGTTCACTGACTCAAATGCACCCAGCAATCTTAGCTCCTGAGCCAACCTCAGGGCTTCTGGAGACGAGCTTTTTCTCTTTCTGATTGTTTGATGCCTGCCCAGGAGGCTAAAAGGACGCTCTCAGCCCCTCCGGCCCGGGGCCAGTGGACCCTGCAGCCACAAACACGCACGGCTTCGTCGTGCTCTCTGCCTGGCATGTCTGGTTCCACTTGGAGAACAGAAAACCAGGGGACGTTCTGCTTGTATCAGTTTTCTCCTCACACATTCTGCCCCAGGGCAGCAGCGACCTAGCTGCTGGGTCCTCGGCTGGACACGATCAAATCCATCGCAGCTGAGTTTGGGTGGAAGCCCCCGGCTGGGACAAAGGAGAGGAAAGTATTTGGAAAATAAAAACACCTACACCTGTTTTCTGAGGGACTCTGGGCAATTTGGCATTCTGTAGGAGAAGAGGGTGAAGTTGTCCCAAAGTCCCGAAGTCTGCTGTGCCCGTGCAGGTGGAGGCCCGTGCAGGTGGAGGCCCATGCAGGTGGGTGCCTATGCAGGTGGAGGCCCATGAAGGTGGAGGCCCATACAGGTGGGTGCCCGTGCAGGTGAAGGCCCATGCAGGTGGAGGCCCATGCAGGTGGAGGCCCATGCAGGTGGAGGCCGTTCCTCCAGCTCTCTCACCTTCTCTCCTACCCTGAGGCATGGGCAGGGGGCTAAGCAAACATGGTCAGAGGTGTGCACGAAAGTCTTGCCAAATGCAAGCTCATCAACCCCCTGCCCTTGGCCATGTGGGGAGTTTTCCACACAGAGAGAAAATGTTGATTTAGAGCTCAGCAAACAATGTGGTGATTGACACAGGTTTCCTCTCACATTTCTATAAATGCACAGTGACTTTTAAATAATGGCTGGTTTTAAATGGCTATTTAGGTGGCAGGAGTGATTTTAAGTGGAACTGTTTTTAGAGCATTACTGTGCTTTAAAGTTCGCTTTTATGAAGTGAGACCGTCAGGTACACAGCTCAATGAATTTTGTGAATGCACCTGCGGAAACAGAACTCACATCAAAAGTAAATGGGACAAAAAGAAAGAAAAAATAATGAAAGAAGAAGAAAATAGTAACTGGGACAGCCTCCCTCAGCCGCTCCCGGCCCTGCAAAGATCACCATCCACCAGCTCTGCCCATCCTCGAGTGCTACGCATCGGGGTAGCGCAGAATGGGCGTGAGTCTGTACCTTGTTCATGTCCATGCCTTTATGGAGCGTCTTCTGTTGTGATATACCACAATTTGTCTGTTCTATTATTAATGAGCATCTGGGCTGTCTCCAGTTTGGGGCTGCTGTGAACATGCACATTCACGTCTTTCAGTAAATATACGTAGATGTTTAGTTGGGTGTGTGCCCAGGAGTGGAACTGCTGGTGACCCCCTTTCCCACACTCATGCCACCCTTGATATTCCTGACCTTTGGTATGTAGCTACTCTGGTGAGATACAGACATTCTTAATTTTGCATGAATCGAGTGCCTGTATGTGTGACTTTGTTTCTGGATGCTCAGTCCCATTGGTCCATTTTTCTTTTAAGCCCCACATTGTGGTATTTGCTGTAGCTTTAAAGGAAGTTATGATATCCAGTAGTGATAGTTCCCCTACTTCATTCTTCCTAAATATTGTATTGTCTATGGCTGGTGCTTTGCATTTGAATACAAATTTTAGCCATGGTTTCTCAGTATCCACATACACACAAAATCTGCAGAGGTTTTAGTTCAGATTACATTGATACTATAAATCACTTTGGAGGAAAGTAACATCTTTAAATATGAGGCATCAAATCCATGAATATGGTATATCTATCTATTCTTTAGGACTTTTAAATTTTTTCTTTAGAATAATGTGTTAATTTTTGTGAACGATTATGAACATCTTTGATCAGATATTTATCTTGATTATTTGATTTTTAATGTTATTGTAAATATTGCTTAAGAACTGTTTTTCTAATTATTGCTGGTGTATAGAAAGGCAATTAATTCTTTAAGTTTGTGTCCAGTAAATTGCTAAATGCTTTGGGATTTCCTTCTTATATAATTAAATCATCCACTAGTAATAAGAGTTTTATTTCTTCCTTACTAATATTTTTACTTGTTCATTTTCTTTCCTTATTGCACTGGCCAGGATCTCTAGTGCAAGGTTGTATAGTTATGATAATAGAAGCAGCCTTCTCTTTTGCCCACTTTCTGGTAGAAAGCTTTTACTATTTCATTATTGACTGGTTAGTGCACCGAAGATATTTTGAAGATAACCAAGTCAAATTAGGAATGTTTCTTTCTCTTCCTAATTTTCCAGAGGTATTTGTTTTAGCTACCTTATTATAAATTTTTTAATTTACCAAATTCTTTTTCAGCATCTACTAAGATTGTATGACTTTTCTTTTTTCTGTTAATGTGATGTGTTATATTGATTTGTTTATCTCAATCTCACATTTTTAGAATAAACTCCACTTGATCATGAAATGTTATTCTTTTTCTATATTACTATATTCAGACTGCTAAAGCTTGGTTTAGGTTTTTCCCGTCTTTGTTCATGAGAGAAATAGGTCTGTCATTTTCTTTTCTTGTAATATTTTCATCAGGTATTGCTATCAAGGTTATCCAGGTGGCAGAAAAATGAGCCAGGAAGTAGTTTCTCTTTTTCTTTCTCTGGAAGAGTTTGTTTAAGACTTGTATTATTTCTTTCTAAATACTTGGTAGATTACACCAGTGAATTCACATGGGCATGAGGTTTCCTTTTTAAGCATGGATTAAATTTAAGATATACAAGACAATTCATATTTTCTCTTCTCATGCAGTTTTGGTTAGTTGTGTTTTTCTAGATATTTGTCTATTTCATCTACATTTTCAAATCATAATATCCTTTTATCTTTCTAATATTGGTGGGACTTCATTTTATTTGTGCTTTTTATTTCATCTATTTCTATACTACTTTTAATTGTTTACTTCCATCTATTTCCTTTTAATTGAATTTGCTTTGCTTTCCTCTAACTTCTCCAGATGGACACTCAGATTATTGATTTTCAGACTTTCTTATTCTCGAATGCATTTAAGGCTATAAATTTCCCTCCAACTCTAGCTTTAGCTGAATCCCACAATTTTGTTATTATTTTCTTTATCATTCAGTTCAAAATAGTTTTACATTTTAATGGTGATTTCTTCTTTAACCCATAGGCTATTTAGAAAATTAATGCTCAATTTCCAAAAATTTTGAGGTTTTCTCATTCTCTTTTTGCTGTTAGTTTCTATCTTCATTCCATTGCAGCCAGAAAACCTCTGATTTCAACTCATTAAAATATATTGAAAGTTGCTTATGGCTCAGCATGTGATCAATATTAGCAAATGTCCCAAATGCATTTTTAAAGAGTATATTTTCTACCATTTGAAAATGGTAGCATTATTCCATATCTGTCAATTAAGCATATTTTGAAAATTGAATTATTCTTCATCTTCTAGCAATTAGTTCAGTACTATGGGAACATTGTGTCTGCTTGTTCCACCAGATACTGAGAAGAGTGTGTTAAAACATCCAGCTATGTTTGTGGATTGATTTTTTATTTTAGTTTTGTCAATATTTGCTTCACAAAATTTGAGGCTCAGTTATCAGAGGCATCAAATTTAATTTCATCATGACATCCTTGGATCGACTTCTTTTCATTAGAAATGGTCCCTGCTTGTCTCTAGTAACTGCGCACCTGCCCCATCTCACTGACTCACATAATATCACGTGTGCTGATATTATTCTAGCTCCACCTTTCTTTAAAGTTCACATGGTTCCTCTTTCTTCCCTTCTTTTACTTTCAACCTCTCTGCATGCTGACAATCTGAATATTGTTGGATTTAGTAATTTTTCAAGTCTGATAATTTTAGTCTTTAAAGAAGGTTAGTAAGTCAACTTACAGTGATGTTTAATGTAATTAATGATGTAATTCAGTTTAAATCTACCATCTCGCTGTCTGTTTTCTCTTTATACCACCTGAACTTTGTTCTTTGTTTTCTCTTTTTTGCCTTCTTTTGGATTAATCAAGTGTTTTTCATCACATTACTTCTCCTCTATTAGCTTGTAAGTTATATGGACTGCCTTATATAGAGATTGTTCAATAAGGACTTTTTTCCATAATGGCTCTTGAAAAGTGATGCTACTTTTCTGATAGGTTTTCTCATGTCAGTGTTGGTTGTGTTGTTTTTTTTCAGCTATTTGTCAATTTCATCTACATTTTAAAATTACAGCCTCTTACTCGCTTGCTGTTTGGACAGTGTCTTTACTGAAAGCACACACAGCAGCTCTGGTATGAGGAGTGACAGTTCAACACGGTTCCAACAAAACGCAGCCAACAACGCATCAGCCT
>JAQZBX010104645.1:0-10266 GCA_029593785.1 Cabassous unicinctus | reverse complement strand
TGACATCTTTACCTACATGCTAATCATTTTTCTATTTTCTTTCAGTTCCATTCCCTGTTCTGCTCAGTCTTGTACCTGCAGACTACATTTCTTAGGCTCCCTTGCCTGCTGATATCCATCTGGGTTCAGCTAACATGAGCCTGAGGTTGCAGGTGGGGTAGGGAAGAGATTGAGACAGGAGGAAGGAAGAAGCCAGGATATTTCTTCCCCTTTCTCTATTCAGGCAATGTCTCCAGCTCCATGGTCCCAGCTCCCACCAGACAGCACCCCTTCCATATTCCCAGGTCCCTCAGAGCAGCCCTCCACTTTGCTTTCAGCTCCCACCAGTGGTCTTGTTTCCTGGTCTCTAGGAAAACCACTTTTTCCACTTGTCAGTTCAGCCCTAAGAGTGGTAGCTTCCCATTGTTGCTCATCTCTGGGCTGCCTATCATCTCCTGGTTGGCCATGCAGTGCTTCCAGAACCTTTGTAACTAGTTCTCCACACTAAATCCCCTCTATTGAACTCTCTGCTGAGGACTCTATTTTCCTAGATGCTGAACGATGCACCTGCTATCCTACTGATTTGGGGGCAGAGTAGAAAGAGAATACAGGAAGGGAGGGCAAAAATGCTGGGCAAACATTTTGTGGGGAAGGGTCTGAAGTGGCCAAAGGAGGGGATCCTGCTGTCATAGGGGGCTAGTTAGCACCAGCCTGGGCATCCAAGCCCATTTCCTGACCATCTTTAATACTTGTACATCTTTCCCAACATCAGGAGAGTCATTCCTCAGGAAGTTGCAGTTTGCCATCACTTGATTCTTCTCATCCCCAGCAAAGGTGAAATATCCTCAGGTCTCAGCTAAGAGGTTCTTGGTTCCCACTGCCCAAGGTCAGAAGCCAACATTTTGGTCTGCCTGCCTCTCTATAGCTATATCAACCTCAGCCACGAGTTTTGAACTCAGGTCTGAGATGAAGTTCCAGCCACCCATCTTCCTCCTTATAGTTCTCTGCTGCCATCTTTCTCCTGCTTCCCCCATCAACTGTTAACAAAATGGAGAATTGTAGGTTACTTCTGGCCAATCTTATGGCTGGAAGACCATTAATGGGTCCAGCCACAAGTAGCTCTCAGCAGCACTGGTACTTGAGCCACATCAGGTTCAATATGACATGTTGCACAGCCCCTTCTCCATGCTTAATATAAAAACTCTCTTGATTTCATTATTAATCAGAAAACCTTTCATGTCCCTTCTAGAGCATGTTGTTCCACTTTCTATCATCCCAGTGATTTGCTTTAGCCAATCCAGGGAAGGCACCAGGGCCAATGAATTTGAGCCCTTAAACATGCATACTTTCTAAGAGTGGAGTCTTGAAACTCTCTATACCCACTCATACTCTCAGTCTCTGAGATAGTCTTCATTGTAACATTTTCTTAGCCTGTACTACTGTTTCACAGGCACTTCTATGAGCCCCCCATAAAAATATTTGGCTTTTATTGCCTGGTGATATCTAGCACAGGCCACATTGCTTATCCCACTGTCAGTTCACGGCCATCAATAGCTGGAGGCCACCAGATCTAATGGTGTTTCAGTCAGTTGAACAATGTGGTCATATCCCTCTTGGGGCTGACAGACAATGCAGGGCCACCCACTTCCCCCCACTGGCCAGCATTCTGACATCTCCTACTGGAATTCTCATGCAGAAACCTGTCTAGTGCCCTTACCCAGTAAGAGTAAGACTGAAACACTGTCACATTCTTGATGTAACTTTAGTCTCAAGACTACAGCTGTCTCCACTTCATGCCTCTCCTTTTGAAGCATATTTACAGCCCTTTTGTCACTCATGATGTGTCCACTGTTACTATTCAACAGCCCCATCCTAAGAGTTTGGATGATATGATGGGCCATTCTTTTGATTCAGGTGTAGTTGGGCACCACAGCACAGTTCAACATTTCTCACCCTGGACCATCTAAAGTAAACTTGGTCTTCTCTACTTAATGGTGGAAGGGAGTTAGCAAAGCAACAAGGTAAACACGTGCATGCGTTTTTAGTCAAATATGTGGAGAAACAGAATGAGGTAAGTGTCTGATAACTTAAAATAATTTTATAAAAATTAACATGGATGTGTTACAGAATAGCATAGCAATTCACATGTATCTCTAAGACAAAATGAGACAATTCAAAGAAATGTCAGTGGCCTCCTTCAGGCTAGCTCCCCCATTCCCTCAGAGGGATACATCCTTTATTCTCCACTGGTAGGGGTTCTTAGGGGATGAAGATAGTTACAAGAATTCTCACGGGGCACTGAAGACCCATGCTGCCCTCTACTCTTTCATTCCTTAGGGGATTCCAACCATGCACTTCCTCCCACCCTTAAGAAATACTTGAGGGAAACAGATGTGGCTCAAGCGACTGGGCTCCCGTCTACCATACAGGAGATCCAGGGTTTGATTCCCGGGATCGAACAAAAAAAGCAAGCTGGCCTGCATGGTGAGCTGGCCCGCCCGGAGAGCTGGTGCAGCAAGATGATAGAACAAAAAGAGACACAGAGGTGAGACAATAAGAGACACCGCAGACCAGGGAGCTGAGGTGGTGCAAGAGATTGAGCACCTCTCTCCCACTCTGGAAGGTCCCAGGATCAGCTCCCGGTACCTCCTAGGGAGAAGACAAGCAGAGAAGAACACACAGAGAGCAGACAGCAAGCACAAAACAATGAAGTGGTGGTGGTGGTGGTGGGGACAAATAAATAAATAAATCTTTTATAAAAAAAGAAAAACTTGACGTCACTTGCTGCACCAAAACTTATAAAAGACAAAGGAATCAGTGATGGCTTAGGAAAGCTCTCTGCCAGAAGGACTCTTGCTTCTTTTCCTTATGGGGAGAATGGAAAATTCCCAAGAGGAAATCACAGGGCATGGATTTAGGAGATAGGAGCCTCCTAGCCTGCTTCTATTCAAGGCCTCAATGAAAGAGCCAAGAAAATCCTCAAGGTTCACAAATGGAACAACCCAACTCATCAAGAAGGGATGCATTAGGGCTGTACTACTGACATTTTGAGCCAATTCATTCTTTGTCAGGGGCTTGGAGAGGAACTATCTTGTACACTCTAGGATGTTAAGCATCATCCCTGGCCTCTACCCACTAGATATCAATAGCACTAGATACCCAGTTGTGAAAAACAAAAATATCTCCAGACATTGTCGGCATACCCTTGGTCAAGAACCACTGAGTTAGGAGGAATTGTAGCTTAGCTAGTAACAGAACATTTGTTTGCTTGGAGTATCCTCTGTGCCACATAGTACCCAGTGAAGGTGCTATGATAGTAGTAGGTAGGCAAGGTTCAAGATGCAAGGCTTCAGATCCCTATGCTGGCCACCATCCTCAGGACGAACACTATCTGAACTGAGTACCACAGTGAAAAGCAGGATGCATCCCAGTGTCACCAGGGCCATGTTTGGCTGCTCAGGCTGAGCACTGCACAATTCCAGAAGGTGCCATTCACACAGACTGTGATGTAATCAGTGCCCAATGGAGTTAGGCAATGCAGCAGCCCTGGATGTCAAAATTTTTCAGCCATCTGTCTTCTTTCTGGTAGGGAGCATATTGGGAAAAAGGAAGTGTAAAACTAGTAAATAACACATGTGGGTCAGGAAATCATGAATCACTGTGACTCAGCTTTAAAATGGGATACCACTTCCAGACAGCACCACATTCTCAACTTTAAAACAGAGCTTCAGATCTGAAAAATGTTACGAAAAAAATGTATTTTACATTTCCATTTTGTTGTCATGACTATTGAATTTCTTGAAAGCTGTAGAGCTTGGGATTTTTCATAAGATGTAGATTTGAATCACTTTTCTACCAAGAGTTGTTTCTGGCCTTAGGCAAGTTATTTAACACAAGTCTGCTTTCTAGTGGTCAGCTGGAGATGACCATAATTATTCCTGCCACCAAGTGTTGTGAGGATTAGCAGAGAAGTGAAATAGTGAGTACACATGTGCACTGCAGAGGGTAAAGCCCAATCCACATGTTGTTCAATTGGACAAATAACTGATATTACTTGACAGCTCACTAAAGATATTAAACTTTTTTTTTTTTGAGATAGCAAAGATATCTGTATTCTCAAAGGCACACTTTTTTTTTTATTTTTAGAAATCCTCTCCCCCATGTAATTGTAATTTTTTTTTTTTTTTTTTTTTTTTTTTTTCAGTTACCGGGGCTGGGGATTGAACCTGTGACCTTGTATGTGGGAAGCCGGCGCTTAACCACTGAGCCATACGGCTCCCCCCATGTAATTTTAATATTGTTGTTTGCACTTTAGATTAGTTTATGTTTATAGATCATAAAGCTTCTTTTACTGATATGGGATTAAACAAATGGTCTTTTGCTAGAATATTGAAAGAAAACGGCCCTTTATAAGAGCTTTTTCAAAGATTACCCAAAAGAAAGAGCAACTGTTTGTCCTTTATTTTAAAATGCTTTTTTTTCCTAATTATAAAAATAATATGTGATCATTTTGAAAGAATATAATAGCAACCATTATAAGGCCATCCTCCTAAAATAATCATGTTGGTTATTTTTATCCATTCTTTTCTTTGTAATATATTGTATTATATATTATTGAGATTATACTATATATCTCATTTCATGTTCTCCTTTTCTCTATTAACAGCAGTCATTAAAAAACCCTAGAAATATTTTGATGACTATATAATATTCCTGCAAATGGATGTTCCATAATATATGAACGATCATCTTATTACCTCTTTTGATTTTTCCTTTGTATCCACCCATTTTTTTTTTTTTACTTCTGGAAGTGGAATTATGAAATCAAAAGGCATACATTTTTTCAAAGGTCCTGGTTACCATTTGTTTTCCAAAAAAGAATATATCAATTTGCACACCTATTAGCATTATGAGAATGCATATCTGAGGGCACCCTAATCACCATGGAGTATTCTCATCATAAACATGTTTACCCTTTTTATGTGCATGTATTTGATTTTTTTACAATTGACCATCTATTAGTCATTAGCATCTCCTCTTGTGTATATGCCTTGCTCATTTATTTTTAGGGGTCTTGGTGTTTTTAATTGAATTGTGTGACTTTAGTAAGTAGAAAGTAGAAATGCCAGCATCCTCGGCTTATGGGCAACACACTCCTGATGGCATGAAAACGAGATTTGGATATTTTCCATGGCCCCTGAGAGAGCTGCTGAAAGAAATCAAGACTAACAGGCCAGCATGGCTGCTGAGGGTTCACTGCAGCTCAGAGCAAGCAGTCTATAGCAGAGGCCATGGGACGGGGCAGCCCAAGCAAGAAACCACATGGAGGATGCGCTGAGTTGCAAGCGAGCAAAGTGCTAGCCCCAGCTGGGGTCAACCGAGCATGGGGGGACCGCTGTGGCTGAGAGGACAGGGTACAGCTACCTCAAACAGGGACACCTGGAGCAGATGCAGTTGACAGAGAAGCCAACTGCCAGGACCTACAGGAGGCAAGCTATGCCTTCGAGGAGGCCAGCAGGATGGAGGATGAGCTCTGAGACCCTGACCCTCATGCTATGGCCTTGCCTGACTCTCCAGAGGAACCAGATAGGCCCAGTGGGGAGAGAAGGAAAGGAAAGGAAATCCCTAAGAGACTGAGTTTATACAGAAAGTGATTGAATTACCTTGAATTAGCCAGATTAGGTTTCTATTCTCAGAGAAAAGGGTGGCTGGGTGGGGGACCAGGTTAATCTGGCTCCTATTAAGAAAGTTACATGTTTGCCTGTCTGACACACCAAGGGCTAAAATTCATGGCCACTACAATTCCTTTCCCACTTCCATCACATATTAAACACAAACATATATATTATGTATACTGACATCTGTTTCTGTTCTAAGATGACATTTAACAGATTTAGGCTCACAAACTCAGACTTGCTTGGTCTTGCAGCTTTCATTTCAATTATATTAAGATTCTGTAGTATCCTGCAGCCCTCTCCCTAGAAGCTGCCAACTTCCTAAATCATATCAATCCTTTAGCTATCATCCATTAATAAAGTTGCATCATCTCCAGGGTCCTCAGCAACTGCATATCAATTAGTTGAGAATGTTCAAGGGTGTGTGGGAACTGGCTCCTACTGGTTCACGAGAGCCAATTCTGTGCAACAACACCCAACTCCACATTCAGGGGAGTCCCATGGATTCCATGAAATTTGCCATGATGAGACTATTTACACCAAAGAAATCAGCAAATGCTGTAAATCTGAGCTCGTGTATTCAGAAAGCCAATTTCCCAGCATACCACAGATTAGTCCCTGAAGGCCCTTCCAGGCTCAGGACAACCCAAAGCAACTATAATACCACAAATAGATTAAAATTCTAAAATGCATGGTACCATTATCTGGACACTTCATTTTACTGGTCTACACCCACCCCCCACCCCCCACCCCCAGAAATATGTAATTTGAAAATATGTAACCTAAAAATTTCTATATATAATCTTTTTTTCTCTCTTTCTCATAAATAGATAGGATTCTAAAATAGTCTAGAGATTGCTAAAATAGATAGTATCTGTATTAAAATCAGGTGGAAAAGACACAACTTTGACCTAGAAGAATGTGACACTTTGGATGGTGAAGGGAGAATAAATAACATCTCCTTGTATCAGTCTCTGTCCCAGGAGATCCCACGTTGTTAAATATAACTGCTTGAACAAATAGTACTTCTCTTGGGAGAAAGGGTTCTTGTTCTGCTACTCCCACGACAAGCAGCACAAAGCCAATTAGTCAAATAGCCGGCATCAGATTAAAATCCTCTCCTGACTTCTCTGGAAAAGCCTAGTTAGACCTCAGTTAGAATCGTCCCAGACAGCCTGACCGACGTGGACCACAAAGCTGAGCCAAGGTGGCCCTACGCCATGCGCCTGTCTGCAGACCGGAATCCACGTGGAGCCCCAGGACTCCCGTCCTTAGCTCTCCATCTGATGAGCTCGCTTTAGAGTGCTTTTTCAGCTCCAAGGATTTCTTACTCATTAAAGCCCTCTGTTGAGATATCCCTTTCAACCAGCCCCTCTTCATCTAGTTTCCCCTGGACAATGAATGTCCCCCAAACTCAGTACTAAAATAATAGACCAGTGGTCCTAGAATGTGTCTTGGGGATTTTCTGCTCCAATCCTCCTTTGACAACCAAGGTCCAGAGAAAGATGGTCACTTACCCAAAATAACAGCAAATCCCTGTAAAAGGAAGAATTAGAACTCAGGACTGCCAAGGCTCGGTCCACATCTCTTTCTACTGAAATTTTGTCCTCCTCTCTTCTACTTTCTCCCCTGGAGGTTGGAGAGGGACATGGCACCCTTGGAGGGAGGGTGAAAGCATTTTCATTACCTGCAGTACAGAGGGCATGGGTTTCAGTGATCCCTAAATCTGTGAGAATGTCAAGAGTCCCCAGATACTCAAATACCAGGGAGAGATTTCCTAATTTTGCTTTTTTTTTTTTTACTTTTTTTTCCACTTTTTTTATTTTTTAAAAGTTACTTCATGATATTTAATTTGTGCTGTAACTATCCTTTTTAATTAATTGTCTTAAAAAAAAAAACTTTCTGATGCATTCTCCCAAATAATAGCTGAATTACTAAGCCACAGAGAAGAGTATTTAATCAAGATGTTCTAGTGCCTCCACTTAGAAATAATTCAAGAACAAATAAATAGGAAGCCTTACTTCATCCATCTAATTGAATAACCATCCCCCCTGGGTCTACCCATGATGCAAGCAACAGAAAAGAAAACAGAATCTTTCATTTAATTTTTCAGTGTGAAGAATAAACAGTTTCTAAACAGCAAAGACTGGTAAGAAATCATTTTGGCCTCAAGCTAACTAATTCAAGTTTTTAAAAAAGGGTGTTGCATTACTTAATGTTTTTGTAAATTCCTGTTTAGAGTACAAGCCATAAATAATAATAATAGATTTTCCTGTGTGGCAATACAAACATATTTTCATGGAAGAATAGTGGGTTTATGCTTTCATTGCTTTATTGCTTGACTAATTTGGATGATTCCCATTGTCTGGATGGGATAAGCTTGTTCATTTTTATGGCATATATAGAACTGCTAAATTACAGGGTTAGATGGTGTGCTCACCAGAAGTCCCAGAAACTAGCTCCCTTATCTTACAGATGCAAGAGGTTCTGGAGCTTGCACAAGGTCATAGACCTAATTAGCATCAGAGCTAGAAATAGAACTCATGTCTTCTGACACCACATTGTATGCTGCTGATCCTTCTGAGTTTATAAAAAAATTTTACCTCCCATTTCCATTAATTTTCATTACATATATTCTATTTCTAATAAATGTTTGCTTCTCATAGTTATACACCCTTACATTATGCATTCTGTAACATCAGAATATACTTGGCCAATGACTCTCCCCATTGGTCCTTAAAACATCACAATTGTGGAAAGGGCCCAGATTTAAAAATCAGATAGGTCCAGAGCTTGAACTCCAATTCTGTTGTTTAAAAGACTGGTAAAGGTGGGTAGCTTATTTGAGCTATTTAAGCCTTTTGAGCCTCAATTTCCTCACTTAAAAATGGAAAGATTAATGCCTATTTTAGTAAGATTAATGCAAAACTCTTAAGATGGTGCCTGGATTTGGGAGGAAATCTCTTTTGGCATTTGAAATATACCAGATTTCAGGTCTGTCTAAATTTATTTAATTCATTTATTCATCAAATATTTATTAGCCACTTTGATGTGCCAGGCATCATCCTAGATGCTGAAGACACAAAAGTAGACCTGAACAACAATACACTGCCCATCTGTAGCTCACCTTCTAATAGGAGGAAGACAGGCAATAAATAAATAAGAATAAACATATTTAAAATAATTTCTGAGAGGGCAAGACCAGTGAAGGAAATAGCTGGGTGGTGTGTTGGAAAACACTGAGGGTAGGGAAGTATTGGGATTTAAAAGTGTTAAGGAAGGCAATTCTGAGGGAGTGACATTTGACCCGAAAGCTGAAAGATGAGTTTTTTCCATAGAAAAAGCTGAGGAAAATCACCCCAGATAGCAGAAAGAGCAAATGCAAAGGCATAGAAGGAAGAACAAACTTGTCAAGTTCAAGGAACGAAAAGGAGACTAGAAAATGATCTGAGAAGGAGGAAGAGGTCAGCAAAGGCCAAGTCACGAGGGCTTTGGGAGCTGCTGCAGAAAGAAGTTTGGATTGATTCTGAGGGTGGGAAGGTGCCAGACAGTTTCAAGGAGCAGAAGGACAGGACTAGACCAAGAGCCCTGGGGCTACTGCATGGAGATTGGATTATACTAAAACATTAATGGAACTGAGGCACCAATAGAAGGCTCTTTAGTGATCCAGACTAGAGATTATGGTGGCTTGGACTCAGGTGCCAGCAAGTAAGATGGAGAAAAGAAGGTGGAGAGTCCCAGGACAAGATGGCGTTGGTTTAGGAGGGCACTCACTAACTCACTCTTGGAGGACGGTTGATTGGGGACAGGATCCTGCCTGAGTGGTCTGTGCTGGGGGCGCACGGAGCGAGAACCTTGGGGACATCGATCTGGAGGGAGCTGGAAGGCAAGGTGGGTTGCTCAGGAAAGAATCATGAGTTTTTCCCCTGGCTGTGGTAGCCGACGCAGATGGCTGAGCCCCACCCTCAGCGAAAAAGGGATGAGCCGAGACTCCCATCAGCAACCTGGTGAGAGGGAGCATTCTCGGAGAGCGGGAGGATTCTGGCAGAGGGATGAGAAAGGGTTTCCTTTCTGTGGATTTGGCTGCCTGGAACCCCTTGCAGCTTTGGAGAACAAAATAGCTGGCTTGAAGCAGCACCAGGCTGAGGGGAGTGGTGAATCTGCTGAGGAAGGTTGATTTACCTAGCTGCCCAGGGATATGCCCCAATCCTGCCAGCAACCCAGTGAGAGGGAGCATTCTCCGAGAGTGGGAAGGTTCTGACAGAAGGTGGAGAGGGGTTTCCTTTCTGTGGGTTTGGTTGCGTGGACCCCCTCACAGCTTAGGGGAGCAAATAAGCCAGCTTGAAGCGGCACCAGGCTGAGGGTAGAGGTGAATCTGCTGAGAAAGCCTGATTTACCTAACAGCCCGGTGATACTGAGGCTTAGCTCCGGAGGGGACAGAGTCAGCCAATTTTATTGTTCTGCACTGACAAGCATCAGAGCTTCAGCTCCCCTGGGGAGGCCAGGAAGTGGGAAGTGTTTGATTAGTTTCCACGAGCCTATTTAGGGTCCCCTCAGTGAAGGGGGTGGTCTAGAAGAGGCCTTCTTACAGTCACTTAAAAAAAAAAAAAAA
>JAQZBX010104644.1:0-10937 GCA_029593785.1 Cabassous unicinctus | reverse complement strand
CCAGGATTCCCTTATGCCACAGGGTTTCTTTTGAGAGTGATAAAAATGTTCTGGAATTGATGGTTGCACAACCTTACAAATATACTAAAAACCACCAAAATGGTGAATTTTGTGGTATATGAAATATATCTCAATTTTTAAAATAAGTTACGTGTGATAAGAGCCTTAATAATTTATGCTGTGTTAGAGTGAAACAGGCTTAAACATGGAGATAGGAATTGGAAGAGAAAAATTCTGTCCTGTAAGACAGGTCTTAGTTCCAGTTTTTTTAGGATTAAGGAATTTATGACCTCTGCCAAAACAGTTCCTAATTTAGAGTTCCTTCAAAAGGACAGCTGATGGGCTTTTTCTTATGAGTCAGGACATAGCACTTGTCAGGGACCGTAAATGCTTTAAATTTGCTATCTTCACATCACTTTTCTTCTTTATTTTCTAATAACACCAAGAAAATTTTCAATAACACTGTACAATTTTCAAGGCTTTTGTGTATGTGTGTATACAAAAGATATAAAAACACGCATGTAATGACATGTTTGTTAACAATGTTGATAAATTTTGTATTAGTTGAAAACTATGTCGTGAGTTTATTGTCTTTTGCTCTGAACCAAATACTTTTTGGCATTGGGTAGTTCTCATATGTCAGTAGAATGGATTTTGCAATAAACCTTAGAACAGACATTTTAGAACAATGTTTGAAAATCAGCTGATTGCTGGTACACTCAGTTTTTCAGTAGTAGCTACAAAGACTTAAAATATTTATCATGTTTGCCCCACCCTAAAATTAACATCTGAAAAACCAGCATATTCCTTCTTTGGTCAATAAATTTCCTGGTTTCAACTGTCAGCTCTGTGTGGCTGCTCCTGGAGCCTCCTCCGCAATACCAGCCGGCAGGCTTTAAGGCTGTGGCCAGGCGGGACTTGTGGGTGCTCTGCATGCCTGGGGGCTTGGGCTGGGGGGCTGAATTCATTCTCCCATGAAGGCTAATGCTTATTGACACCACTGCACCTCTTCTGGTATGCTGCAAATATTGCGCGTTAAGTGGGATGGGTTCAAAGTTGTTCTACCTAGAAAATAGCTAGAACTAAATGGAGAGGCCTGATAATTCTCATTGAATACTTCTCTACACAGGAATTGACAGAAGAAGGACTGCCTTTTCTCATACTCTTCCACATGAAAGAGGATACAGAAAGTTTAGAAATATTCCAGAATGAAGTAGCCCGGCAGTTAATAAGTGAAAAAGGTAGACAGATTAAGGTGTTTATTTTCATCCTTTCTTTTATTCTCTTTTTTCTTTCTTTTTCTCCCACTTCCCCCCAACACCTGTTATATTCATAACAACATAAAAATATATTTGAGTTAAAAAGTTATTTTAACTCTTTTAAATCCCTGATTTTACATGCAAACATGGGAGGGAGGGCCTTAGAAGAGAGAGAATACAAAGTGATGGCTTTTTAACTTATTTTTTTTTCACCCTCACTTTTTTCGAGTGAAAAATCAAATAGCACGAAAAGTAGGTTTGCGGATGGACAATGTGAGTTTGGAGCACTTCCTTCTAGTACCTTGATGCTTGTCTCACCCCTTTCCAATAGACATTCCTAGAGATATTGCTGAAAGAGTTTACACAGTCTGATTAACGTTTATTTCTAGATGAAAGAAAATTGAGTAGTTGCCAGCAGATTTTTCCAAAGTATCAAAAAGGAATTTGAGGTGTCATCAGCGTATCCTCTATAGTTAGAGAAGTCAAAGAAAATAAACTAAAGGCATTGTATAGAGCCATGCACATATTAGTTAATAAGTATTCTGGGGGTTGAATTAAAAGTGAATCAGTAGGGACTACAAAGAAGGATATCCTTGATGAAATGAAGATGGTCCCATGAGAACAGTTCTTATGTCAGTTTCAGAAACTTGCTCCCCAGAACTTAGAAAATCTAAGGAAAACCAGAAATTCACAATAGTATTTGATTTCAAATCCTCTGCCCTAAGAACTAAACTCGTACCTCTTCTTAGGGTTGTAATATTTAGATTTTAGTTTTTAGGATTAATATTACTCTAAAGTATGTTGGGTTTTCTTTTTTAGTATGTCACTTTTTGTGAACTTGTAATCTTATGAGGATACAATCAAGAAAAATCTAATCTAATCTCTCCAAATTCTTTCTTTTAAAGGTACAATAAACTTTTTGCATGCTGACTGTGACAAATTTAGACATCCTCTTCTGCACATACAAAAAACTCCAGCAGACTGCCCTGTAATTGCCATTGACAGCTTCAGGCATATGTATGTATTTGGAGACTTCAAGGATGTATTGTAAGTATTCTTTTTTCTTTATTTTTAATTATTGATATAGCTCAAAACTGAACTTAAACAGTTGTTTAAATATTTAAAATCACCCTGTGTTGGAACTGTATTTGTTAATTAGATGGAAGAAGTTGGGGTGACTGCTTCTTTTCTTCACTATAGAATGGTGGTAATTGACTATGAGTATTATTATATATTCCTGTAGAAATACCAGCATTAGATGATGCTAATGCTTAGGAATTAATCCCTGAAAGAAAATTGGTCATGTGAGAATTGAGCTATGTACTCAGTTTGGCCTTTGCCAGCGCGTCTAGGAAAATGGATTTTAATCCTAGGTAAGGTTAAAGGAAATTGGGAATATTGCTGCCCATTTGTGATTGTGTCTATCAAGAAGATTGATAGTATTTAATGTTAAATATAAGTGTTATAAATAAGCACTAACAAATATTAGTTGCTCTTCCTGCCCTCACAAGGATAACATTTGACCTATTAATTCGTTAAATATTTATCCAGGTCTTCTTTGTGACAGTCATTGTACTAGGAACCAAGGATTTAAAGTTTACTAAGACTGAGTCCCGGCCCTCAAAGAACTCACAACCAGGCAGAGGAAGGAGCCAGGCAGGGTAACAGCGTATTTTATGATGTGATGGGGCACTGCTAAGATAGCAGTGGGGCACATAGCAGGGCACCTGCTCCAGTGTTTCTGGGGATGTTGATGACTAGGGCAGGTCCTTCTGTAGCAGTGTACCTGGGAGGTGAGAAGGAGATGGGGCTTGGAGAAAGGGGGTGGCTGGACATTGGCAGCAACATGTTCAAGAGGTCATTGCCTGAAAATGAATGGAAGGAAGGGGGCATGCTGAGGGTTGAGGTCAAGAGAAGTCAGCAGGGGCTTGCTCATGAAAGCCCCTCAGGCCACGATAAGGCGTTTTGACTTTATCCTGAAAATTAGGAAGAGGCAGTGAAGGGTTTTATTCAGGGAAGTGAGACAATCAGATTTTTTTAAAAGATCACTCTGGCTGCAATCTGGAGAATGGATTAGGAATCTAAAGTAGAATCTAGGAGACTGTTCAGTAATCCAGACAAGAGTTGACAGATAGCCAATAGATGATTCCTGAATGAATGAATGACCCAAGTAAATGCTGGCAGTAGCATTAAGACTGGAGAGAAGCAGAAGGATTTTTGAGACATTTTGCAGATGGAATAACGAGGACTTAAAATCTTAGTCAATGAGGGTGAGAGTGGGGGAAAGTGGTGACAGCCAGGAATCTGACCTGGACAGCCAGCTGGATTGTGATGCCATTAACTGAGTGGAGAAGCAGCTTTAGGTAAAGGCAATGAGTTCTCTTTCTTGGCATATTGAATTTGAGGTACCTGTGGGCCACAAAGGACAAGATGCCCAGTAGGAAGTTTAGGGAGTTTATTTGGCTGTGGGATTTCAGAGTGAGCTAATGGCACAGTCTTGAGTACCTTAGGATTTAGCTGAAGTTACTAACACAGATGAGATGACCCAGAACAGGGTGCAGAATGGAACCCTTATGAATACCAACATTTAAGGGGAGGACAGAGGAAGGAGTCGTCAGAGAGGTCAAAGAAAACCCTGAAAGGGAGTTATCAGGGTCATTGAGGGAGAGGTGCTTTGAGCAGAAAGGAATGGCCAACCAGAAGATCTGGATGAAGCATCTGTTAGACTTGACCCAAAAAGAGACACTATTGCAATGAATAGAAGAGTGATTATTTGGTGAGCAAATGAAGCTTTGAGCATGTACATTCTTGCATGAAGCTTGCCTCTGATGAGAAGGAAGGACAGGAAGGGTGCAGTATTTTTGTGGGGTTGTTTGGGGACTGGGATGGAGGGGGAGTTGTTAATGATAGTAGCAGAAGATTGCTGGGTTTCCTTTCTGATTCTTGTATTTAATTATGGCAAAAGAAACAAGATCATTTGCTGAAAGTGAGGAAGTACGAGATCGTTGAGAGGGCAGTACTACACTGGATTTAAAAAGGAAGAGCAGTTGTACCCAGAAGTCCACCTGAAAGATCAGATCTCCCTAATATCCAGGCACTTGTAAAAACTGGAACTCCTGCAGTCCCCATAGTAGGTGTGGGAGCATTGCCTGCCAGGCTAAGCGGCCATCTTAGCTGGTGGGTGTCCTCTTCTTCTCACCCCTCCTTGGGCTGCTTCCTGAAGCTGCAAGCTCAAGCTAAAAGGAGTTGCTTTTTAGGAGAGAGGGCAGTTGTTCAATTGGTTGGGCCTGCTGCAAGAACTTTGAGGCAGAGGGGCTGTGCTTGGCATTATAATGCTCCCTGAGCTGTGGGTCATTGATAGAAAGTTTGATCAGCACATTTCCCCACCACTGACAGTAGATAATTCTTGTTGTTTATTTACCTCTTCCCTTTAACTGGAAAGTTACAGCCCTAATTAGAAATCCTCTAATCGGTACAAGTCAACAGGATGCTGACTCAGGTCAGTCACTGCATGATTGGTTTGCCAATCAGCAATCAAACTGTGTTCACCTATGGCAAACTATGTTTTTATTCCTGGAACTTGTTACACATCCAGGGAATCTTGTTGAGGAATTCCAACTGGGCTATCTTAAGTTTTCTCCTCTGGTTCTGAAATCAGATTTAAAATACTCTAGCACTTCTAATCCCATCCTGGTGTCTGTTCTCAGAGGAAGCAAGGTAACACAATTAGCTGAATTCTTTATCACATGATCCCGTGCGTCTGCTTCCCAGCCACAGCTCAGTGGCCTGAGAGATGGGCACCTGACCTAGGGAAGCAGTTCCCTCAGCTGGCAGCAGTCTACTGATGCCCTGGAACAAAAAGATGGAAGGAGACACCAAGGTTCTCCAAAGGAATCAGGAAAGAGTTCTCTTCCATCCTGCCAGTGTTCGGTCCTGTAGTAGGGAGGCAGATAAGAGAAGCGACTGTATTTGAAATTCTTTGGAACAAATCGTGTCTTTAATTTCTCCCTTGGGTGCCTGATTTCTCCTCCTAGGCATTGTTCCCTGTAATACTTTTATTTAATTGTGAGGAGGCACATATGATGTGAGAGCTACGAACTGAGCCTATGTGAATAGATGTTAGTGTAAAAATCAAATAAAACATGCAGCAAAGTGAATCTTTTTAATGGCTTACATAATTGTTATTGTGCTACATGGTAATTTAGGCTTAAATGATAAGCAGTTTCCATAAATTACTGTAATTACTATTACTTTTACTTAGTATCTCAGCATTTCTGGGGTCAGCTGGAGGAAATAGGTTGTGGTGAGGAGAGGGAAGGCAGCTTTATGGCGCAGTCTTCTCCCATGCCAGAGGTGGGCATTAGGAGGGAAAGCCACCCATGTTCTGCTTTCCTCTTATTTCAGAGAAACTGAGGCTCAGGAAGATAAACTAACCCTGCAAGGTCACATAGCTAATTCTTGGCAGGGCTGGGATTCAAAGCAGAGTTTATTGAACCCCAAAGTCCCAAGCTTATAACACCATACCAAAAGTTACATTTTCAGTATGTATAAAAAGCAGTGTATAATGTGAATGTGAAAGATGTTTGAAGAGACAGTACTTATACCTGAAACTGAGTCACAGATCAGCCCATCCTTAGTTTTTCCAATAGTTTGATCAGATGGTTTCCTTCCAAACCTAAAGGAATAGATTTTATATGGCGATAGGAAAAGAACAGGAGGTGAGTTTTGAACCGAAGAAGCCCCTAAGGGCAGGTCTAGGAATCTTAGAGTTCTTAGATAGCTGCCATTGGAGCACCCAGTGGCAAAGGAGAAAAAGGAAGCAGAGTCTCTGGAAGAGAGCCCCCCACCCCCCCCACCCCCCATTTTTTAAGGGTAGGCAAGGGAGTAAAGAGTTTATTAAGAAACAGAAAAGTACACTGTCCAAGGCATACTGCAGGGTGAGTTGTGCTCTTGGGGGCCCAGGTCAGGGCTTTTTAAAGTCTTTTCTCCTCTCCCTTCATAAGATTTGGGGCGGGGCCCCAGCTGTTTGCTGTTTTGATTGGTTGCCCACCTGTCAGTTCTCAGGGCCAATGGTGAGGCCTTTTGAGGGTATGCAGGGCTTTCTCTCTCGTTCCAAATGATATTCTCATGGCAGGGTCTCGCAAGGTCCCTCAGGTTTCTGGGTGGGGTCTCATGGCCATGTGGTTTGTCAGTCATGTTGTCTGTCAGCCATGTTGTCTGCCAGCCTCAGCTGCCTTCCGCCATCACTATACTAACCTTCCTCAGCTCCCCCCCTCAGAGAGTTTACACCCTTATTCTTAAGGGGGTGCTGAAGGGCAATGGTCATTCTTCTGTTGCTACTTCCTGCTGGTTTGGGGGATTCGGCCCTGCCTGACAAGATGTAAAACCCTCTGGCTATTCTGTTGTGGTTGAGGGAATACGGATCTGGCACCCTGGTTGGAGCTGGATGAAATCCCCGCATGACTAATAAGGTGTTGATTCTGTAAGAAATTTTTACATAATTAGAATGTGGAAGATACATGGTCCCACTAAAAGGATAAAGAGGATGGTGATAAGCAGGCCCAGAAAGCGGGGTGGCCCCTTTGTGATGAGCAGAGATAACTGGAGGGCAAAAGAGGAGAACAGGACTCTGATGTGTAGGCAGCAGATTATGAACAGAAGTACTGGTCTCCACCTTGAACAAAAGCAGCCTTGTGTCTGCCCTGATCAGGATGGTGCCGTCAGATGCTTCAGGACTCCATCCCCCCACAGAAGCTTTAAACAACCAATAGTAACTGGCAGGGACATCTTTCTCAAAGCTTCAGAAAACAGTTAAAGGACTGCAGAAACAGGCTGAGCGCTGAATCAAGAAAAAAGTTACTTAAGAGCAGTAGGGGAAGCAGATGTGGCTCAAGTGATTGGATTCCTGTCTACCATATAGGGGGTCCAGGGTTCAATTCCCGGGCCTCCTGGTGAAGGCAAGCTGGCCCATGCGGCGAGCTGGCCTGTGCAGGAGTGCTGGCCCGAGTGGAGACCTGGCGCAGAAGATGACAAAACAAAAAGAGACACAGAGGAGAGACAATAAGAGACACAGCAGACCAGGGAGCTGAGGTGGCGCAAGAGATTGAGCGCCTCTCTCCCACTCCGGAAGGTCCCAGGATCGGTTCCCGATGCTTCCTAAAGAGAAAACAAGCAGACACAGAAGAAACACACAGTGAATGGACACAGAGAGCAGACAACGAGGAGGGGAGAAATAAATAAATACATCTTTAAAAAAAAAAAAAAAAGCAGTAGGATCTAGGGGAGCAGATGTAGCTCAAGTGGTTGAGCGCCTCCTTCCCACGTACGAGGTCCCAGGTTTGATCCCCGGTACCTCCTAAAAACAAAACAAATGAAAAAACCAATTCTTACTGGGGAACAGATGTAGCTCAGTGGCTGAGCACCTGCTTCCCATGTACAAGGTCTTAGGTTCATTCCCCGGTAGCTTCCCACCAAAAATAAAAGCAGTAGGTTCTCATGGTACCCTGTCTGGCCCCTCCCCGATCCCTCACCAGCTCAGTGCAGAGCTGGCCTGCATTCCCAGTACAGATCCCTGGTCCCATTTCCACAGGAAGCAGAGTAACCCTTGTGCACATACTGGGAGCATGTATGTCTGGACCAGTCTGTCTGGTGGGGCCTGAGGAATGCATCATGTCAGAACTTGCCCTGTGTGTAGAAGGCAGCTCACAGAGCTCTCCTGAATAACACTGGCGGATGGGAGTCGAGCCTTGCTGCTTGGGGCAAGGGCTTACTGGATGCAGAACAGAAGTTTTCTGCAAGGAGACTCCTTCCCAGGGAAGAGGGGACATTTGTATCCATGTAAATGAGGGAATTCCTAGGGTCACAAATTCTCAAAATAAGATAGATGTGCAGAAAGGATCCGGGAGGCCCTATGTTTTAGCTTGGAGCTATTGTCTTTTTGTTTTTAGACATTCAAAGGTCTTGTTTAATGAGGCTGATTAACAAAACATCATTCTGTAAGCCTGCCTTTTTCAGATCAAGGCCTTTCCTTTTACTAATCTTGAGGATGCTGGGTCCCCATATTCCCTTTTGATTGTTTACTTCATTTTCTCTGTCTGCCTTGCTTCCTCCCCAGCGAGTGCCATGGGCATTTTGTGTGTGCAGAACAAGATGTGTAGAGTTCCTGCAGGAGCCCTCGGGAGTGAGATGATAGGAAACACTAAAAGAGCCACAGTAACTGGAATGGGTGAGGTACCCACTTGGGGGGCCCTGTGGTGGAGTGCTGATGCCTTGGGAGGGCAGCACTGCCCAGGCCCATTTGTCATCACTGAAGATTGGGTTTACCTGCAGGGTGACAAGATGGCGGTAGTTCTCCGGCTGAACTCCTTCAGCTTAGCTGCTCTGACATAGGTACCTGTGGAGCGGATCCCTCCAAGGATGTCTCACATGGTGTGTTCCACATCCTCTTTAAAGGGGCTTCCAACGTCTTGCCCTCTGAAGCCCTGTACTCAGCCAAGCCCCCAGCATACTTCTTCATGGCCATTTCAGAACTCATTCTGTCGAAGAGGTGGTATTTCTTGCCATCCCTCTCAATGAGCTCACCACCTGACTCGCTATGCCCCATCAGCATGCCACCCAGCGACACAAGGTCAGCCCCTGCCCCCAAAGCCTTGGCTACACCCCCAGGACAGCTGTAGCCTCGATCTGAAATGGTGTGACCTTTGAGACCATGAGCTGCACCTGTACACTCCCTTACTCCACTGAGCTGCAGATACGCCACCCCAGTTTTCTTCCAGGCGGTACACACAGAGCCGGGCCCAGTTCCCACTTTGATGATGTCAGCCCCTGAGAGGATCAGTGCTTCCACCATCTTGCCTGTTACCACGTTCCCTGCCCTGATGGTGTGTTGGGGAAATGCTTTCCATGCATCCTTTAAGTAGACAACATGTTCAGAGTAGCCATTTGCCACATCCAGGCATATATATTTCACCTGGGGAATAGCTTCCAGGATCTGTTCCAGCTGCTCAAAGTCAGAAGAACCCTTGCCTAAGCTGGCTGCCAGATGCTTAAGGCAGTTAGAATTCTGGGTAGCAAACGCAGGAGCTTATTGCATGGATAAGCCCTGAAGGAGACCACTGAACAGGTCAATCTACAAAGACTGGGGCAGGTTTTCTTTTTTGTTAACTCCTGACATTCAAGGAAAATGCTGTCATATACTAGCTGTTACATGCTTAAGGACCAGACACCTCAGAGTCTAAATTCTAGGGATAATACCTTAAAAATACCAGAGTGTCCAGATTTCAACAAAAGGTTACAAAATATACAAAGAAACAGGAGGTGACAGCCCAGGCAAAGGAAAAGATTAAAGTGTTAGAAACCAGCATTGAGGAGGACCAGACCTGGAGCATACCAAACAAAGACTTTAAAAATTTGTCCTAAATATTCCCAAAGAGCTTAAGGAAAACCTGGGCAAAGAACTAAAGGAAATTGGGAAAACAACAGATGAATACAAGGAGAAAATCAGTAGAGAACTGGAAATTATGACAAGGAACCAAAAACAGGTGAAGACCACAGTAGCGGAAATAAAAACCTCCTTAGAGAGGCTCAGCAGCAGACTGGAACTGGCAAAAGAAAGAAGCAGTGAACTTGATGATGAAACAATTGAAATCATTCAGTCTGAGGAGCAGAAGGAATGAAGAAAAATGAACAGAGCTTGAGAATCCTGTGGGACACCGTCAAGCACAGCAACATTTGCTGTGGGAGTCCCTGAAGGAGAATATCTACTTGCTCAGAACTTCTGAATCAGAATGAATGAGGAATGAAATAGCTTCCCATTCCCTCATATATATATAATTTATATTTGTGACAAAATATATATAACATAGAAGTCATTTTAACCATTTAAGTGGACAATTCTTTGACATTAAGCACACTGACATTTCTGTGTGACTTTTACCACTATTTCCAGACTATTTTCATCATCCCAAACCAAAACTCATATTCCTTCAGCAATACTTCCCTATCCTCCTCTTCCCCCACCCCTGGTAACTACTATTCTGTTTTCTGTCTCTTTGAATTTGCTTATTCTAAGAATTTCATGTAATAGAAGTCATAATATTTGTCCTTTCGTGTCTGACTTATTTCACTCAAAATGATCTTTTCAAGGTTCATCCATGTAGCATATAGCAGCACTTCACTTCTTTTTACAGCTGAATAATATTCCATTTTGTTTATCCATTCATCTGATCATAGACACTTGGGTTGCTTCCATTTTTGGCTATTGGGAATAATGCTGCCATGAACACTGGTCCAAGTCCCTGCTTTCAGTTTGGGTGTATTCCTAGAAGGAGTATTGTCAGCCATATGGCATTTAACTTTCTGAGAAACCACCAAATTGTTTTTGATAATGGCTGCACCATTTTCTGTTTCCATGAATAATGTTTGAGAGTTCTTATTTCTCTGCATCCTTACCAATATTTGTTATTTTCAGCTTTTAAATAATTGCCATCCTAGTGACTAAGTGGTATCTCATTGTAGTATTTGCATTTCTCTAATGACTAATGACATTGAGCATCTTTTCATATACTTAATGGCATTTGAATATCTTCTTTGGGGAAATTTCTATTCAAATCCTTGGCCTATTTTTTAATTGGGTGGTTTGTCTTTTTGTTGTTTTGGAGTTCTTTATATATTCTTGGT
>JAQZBX010104643.1:0-10931 GCA_029593785.1 Cabassous unicinctus | reverse complement strand
GTTGTGGGGGCCTATTCTAACTTTGGCTTTTAGCATCTGGGCAGCTTTACTGATATTTTTCATCAGGGTTTTCTCTGGGGGTTGGGTTACTGGGATCAGTTGGACCAGTATGAGGTCCCCTGGGTCCAGCCCTGATGGGTCATATATTCCGATTCCTAGTTTTAGTCTTGTTTGGGTCTTTGGAAAGGTATTTTCTGATCTGGTGGTTATGTCTAATAAGGTGAGTTTTATGGGGTCACAGGTTTCTATGCTACACCCTGCCGGCCTGGGGATTTTCTTTTGGAGATATGGAGAATTCGGTGGGACCCCCTTCCAGGGAGCAGTGGCACCTACCAGTAAGCTCCAAGAGCAGCAGAATCCTCTGCCCTTTTGGGGGTCTTGGCAGAGATATTTGTCATAACTCCCATAGTTGAGACCCCTACACCCTCTCCTGGGGGCAAGTCTGGGGACGTGGGGGTATGGGGCAACCAGCAAGGTGTAAGGAGCGTGATCTTGGATTGCCCTGCAAGTGTCAAATGTTACAGAGGCTGAAGTTGCACCTGCCTAGAATGGGACTGAAGTGTTCAGCACAGACTGTTTGCCCCAGCTTTGACTAACTTGCAGCTGCCATAGATTTTGGGGGTGGGTATTGGCTCCTAGGGTGGGGGCAAGGAAGGAAAGGACAAGCAAGTCAAGGCACAGAAGCATGCCATTATACACAAGTAAGCAATTGCAATTAGGGCTCTATTCGCAACAGTCCAGTCTGCAGGGGCCACAGCAGCGAGTCTCCAAATACCAAGGCGAGCAGGCGGTACAAGCATGGGATCCACCAGGAGCAGGGGTTCATTCAGCAGACATTTGACGAGGTCGGTGCTCGGGGATCCCGGGTGACTCGCACTCTCAAGGGTGGCCAGGTACGGGTTGGGCTGTCCAGCTGTCCTGCTCTTTATCGGGGTGTGCCTTCTTGACCCTGGAAAGATGGATTCAAGGGACGATGCCTGCAACTTTAAGAGCAGTAGGAGTTACAAGGATCACAATATGTGGACCTGTCTAAGAAGGCTGAAGGGGTTCTTTTTTCCAGTCTTTGACCCAGACTAGGTCCCCTGGCCAGTGGGGGTGCACCAGGTGTCCCAGGGGGATGAGGTTCCGGGACAAGACAGTTTTATGTATTTCAGCTAGTTTCCCCAGCTGCTGGAGAATGGAATCTTGGCTAGCCTCCCCCAGAAGTCTGAGATTTCCTTTGAAGGCCCAGATAATTGGGGGTGGCCGCCCAAATAGAATTTCAAAGAGTGAATAGCTTGTGGGTCCTGGAGTGCACCTAATTTGGAGAAGGGTTAAGGGAAGTGAGTCTACCCAGGGGAGACCAGTTTCCTGGCAGAATTTGGCTATGGTGGCTTTGAGGGTTCTATTCATATGTTCAACTTTCCCTGAACTCTGGGGCCTGTAAGTGGCATGGAGTTTCCACTTGATTCCTAACATTTTTGCTAGCTCTTGGACTACGACAGCCACAAAGGCCGGGCCATTGTCACTTCCAGTTGGCAGTGGCAGCCCGTGTCATGGAATGATTTCTCTAAGTAAAGTCTTAGTCACTTCTCTTGCCTTTTCGGTGCAATTGGGGAAATCTTCGACCCAACCTGAAAAGGTGCATATCATCACTAACAGATATTTGTACCCCTGACTTGGTTTCACTTCTGTGAAGTCTACTGTGATATCTTCAAAGGGGGCCGTCCCCGTGTGCTGGACACCTGCCGGAGCACGGGGTCCCTGCAAAGGGTTCTTTTTGGTGCAAACTTGGCACTGGCTGCTGATGGTGGCACAGAGAGAAGTTAGCCAGGCTATGTAGTAGTATCTCCCGAGCAAGACTTCTAGCGCAGTTTTCCCTAGGTGCGTGAGTTGGTGGTATCACTGGATGAGGGCATGAATGGCTCCTTTTGGTACAAAAATCTGGCCATCTGGGAGCAGCCAAGTTCCTTCGGGGTTTCGGCTTCCCCCTTCTCTTTTAGCCCACTCCTGTTCTTCCCGGGTATAGCTTAGTCGATCAGTCTCTTGTCCTAAGAGGGACAGCTGTGGTGTTAATTCTGGGACTCATATTCCGTGAGTTCCTTCAGTTGCTTGCTGAGCTGCTTTGTCAGCTAGCCTGTTTCCTTGAGCGACCATATCCATTTCTTTCTCATGTCCCCGGCAGTGGATGATGGTGACTTTGTCTGGTTTCCAGATTGCTTCTAACAGTTGGAGGATTTCTTCTTTGTTTTTAATTTCCTTTCCCCCTGTGGTTAGGAGACCCCTTTCTTTATAAATTGCCCCGTGGATATGAACGGTAGCGAATGCGTACTTAGAGTCACTGTAAATGTTTACTGCTTGCCCAGTGGCTAGCTGCAGGGCTCAGATCAGCGCCCAGAATTCTGCTCATTGCTCAGACCATCCCCGCGGTAGAGACGCTGCTTCCACCACCCGTTCAGTAGTGGTGAATGCATATCCAGCAAGCTTTTCCCTGTTTTTAACAAGACTGTCCCTATCTATAAATAGTGTCTGATTTGGGGAAGGGAGCGGTTTGTCTTGGAGGTCGAGGCGACTGGAATAAACTTCTTCAGTCACTTCGACACAGTCATGTTCAGGACCCCCTTCCTCATCTGGCAAAAAGGTGGCAGGGTTGAGACTACACACTGTTTCTATTGTCACTCTGGGGTTTTCACAGAGTAAACCTTGGTAATGTGCGAGCCAGGGATTCGATATCCACCGATGCCTGTGTGAGTTCATTAGGGCAGTGACTGCGTGTGGCACCATAACGTGAATTGCCTGTCTGAGAGTTAATTTGTTGGCTTCTTTGACGAGGGTTATGGTTGCCTCCAGGGCTTTCAGGCAGGGCAGCCCCCCTGCAACCACGGAGTCCAGCTGCTTGGTGAGGTAAGCAATGGGTCTTTGCCAAGGGCCAACTGTTTGTGTGAGAACCCCCAATGCTACTTTGTTCTTTTCATGCATGAACAGGTTAAAGTTTCAAGTTACATCTGGGATCCCCAAGGCAGGGGCTCAGCCAAGTTGTCTTTTGATACTTTGAAAGGCCCCCTGTTTAGCTTCTTCCCAGGCAAGAGGCTCTTTTTCTGGACCCACCAGAACTTCATAAAGAGGTTTGGTCATGGCTGCAAGCCCGGGAATCCAAATGCAGCAGAACCCTGCAGCCCTGAGGAACTCGCGAAACTTTCTTTTTGTGGTGGGGGTAGGGATGGTGCAGATCACTTTCATTCAGGTCCAAGCATTCAGGTCCAAACAGGTACTTGACCTCCTGTTTACAGATCTGGGTCTTTCTCCAAGACACTTTGTACCCAGTCTTTGTTAGAAATTGTAGGAGAGTCTGGGTCCCTCCCCAGCAGTCCTCTTCCATTTCCCTGGCAAGTAGGAGGTCATCTACATATTGTAAGAGGGCACACCTGCAGTCTTCCCAGGGGTAGGTGACCAAATCTTCTGCCAAGGCTTCCCCGAAAAGGGTAGGGGAGTTTTTGAATCCCTGAGGGAGCCAGGTCCAGATTAGCTGAGTTTCTTATCAGGTTTTGGGATCTTCCCACTCAAAGGCAAACAGAGGCTAGCTTGGGGGTCCAGCCACAGGCAGAAGAAGGCATCTTTCAGGTCCAAGCAAGTGAACCAGGCGGCTTCAGGTCGCAGCTGTCCTAACAAAGTGTACAGGTTAGGAACAACCTGATGTAAGGTGAGAGTGGTGTTATTAATGGCTCACAAATACTGCACTGGTTGAAATCTGGTCCCATGTGGCTTTTTTACTGGCAACAAAGGGGTGTTCCAGGGTGACTGGCAATCAATTAGAATTCCTTCTTTCTTCAGGTGATCCATGTGTTCGACTATGCTCAATTGTGCTTCACAGGGGATTGGATACTGCCTCTGCTGGACCAGGATCGCTCCAGGCTTCAGGTCAATGATGATGGGTGCATGGTTCCGTGCCATTCATGGTGGGGTTCTTTCTGTCCAAACCTGGGGGAAAAGTTCCAGCAGTTTCTCCAGATTCTGACCTGAACTTTCTTCTACATGATGTCTCCATTCTTCACTTTGGGGTACAAGTGACGAGGAGAGTGAGGCCGGTCCTGAGGCTTTAGCTTGCTGGCCCTTCAGGTTTGAAGGCAATATGGGCTCCCAGTTTGGTTAAGAGGTCCCTAGCAAGCAGGGGAGATGGACATTCAGGCAGGTACAGAAATTCATGAGTCACTTAGTGGTCACCAAGCTGGCAAGTTCTTGACTGGCAAAAAGGCCATTGGCTTGACTGGTCCCCATTCGCTCCTATGATATTAGCAGTTTTTTCTGCTATAGGGGGCGATGGGAGTTGTGACCACAGACTGTTCAGAGCCAGTGTCCACCATAAAAGTTATTGACTGGCCCCCGACTTGTAGTTAGACCATGGGCTCATAGGGGCCAAGATCCAGTGAGCCCGGTCACCCTATTCAGGGTTGAGCCCTGCCAGCCTGATCAGATGGTCTTGGGGCTCAGGTCGGTATTTCCCTTTAGGGATGCTCCCTCTATGTGCCTGAGTCTTTGGGGGGCACTCATTTCTCCAGTGTCCACTTTCTTTGCATTAGGCACATTGGTCTCTGGCCAGAGGCACCCTGCTGGTGCCTGCCCCCATTTTTGAGGTGGTCCTTCTTGTCTGGTGGGGTCGGGATTTCCCAAAGCTGCTGCCAGCAGGGAGGTTTGATGTCTTATTCACTTCTTGGCTTCTTGTTCGGCGGCTTCATTTCAATTGACAAATACTTTGTTGGTGACTTCCAGTAGTTGAGAGATGTTCATGCCCATGAACCCTTCTAATTTTTGGAGCTTTCTTTTAATGTTCATTGCTGCCTGTGCAACAAAGGCGACATTCACCATCCTCTGCTTTTCCAGAGCTTCTGGGTCAAAAGGGGTGTAGATTCTGAAGGCCTTGCAAAGCTGTTCATAGAAATCTCCCAGAGATTTGCTGGGCTTTTGAGTAACTAAAGTCATCTTTGTCATGTTTGTGGGTCATTTTGCCCCCTCTCGGACCCCTTGTAGTAGCGCTTCCCAATATTGCTGGAGTGCAGCCTATCCCTGATCAGTGTTGAAGTCCCAGTTTGGTTGGGCTTCTGGTGCCATGTCTCGTGCCCAGTCTTCCGGGTTTAAGATGCCAGTAGGGGCCTGCTCCTGCAACCACTTTCGGGCTTTCATCAGAATCTGTCGTCTCTCCTCCATATTAAATAAAGTCAGGAGGAGTTGGCGGCAATCATCCTAAGTAGGATGATGGGTTTGGAAAATGGATTCCATGATATCAATAAGGGCTTGGGGCTTTCCCGAGTAGGAGGGGGTGTGGTGCTTCCAGTTTAAGACGTCTGTAGTTGTGAAGGGCTGGTAGTATAATACAGGCTTCCCGGGTTGGATGGTCCCATTCTTGCTGATCTGGGCTGGACCTTGTGTTTCACGGAGGGTCATCTGTAACGCGGGTTGTGCCGACTGGAGTCTCCTTGCTAGTGGGGTTTCAGGGCTTTCCTCAGAGGGGGTTGATGTTCCCAGAGGGACCGAAGGTGGAGGTGTTTCTGGTAGATCTGCCTGCACTCCCAGACTAGGAGGAGAGGCTAGAGCAGCCAGAGCGTATGGCAATGGTGGTGGTGGTGGGAGGTCCTCCTCTGAGGACCTTTGATGAGTGACTGGCTTCTGGAGCCCCGTTCCCTGTGCAACCAAGACGCTGCTTTGCCCCTTTTTTCCAATGCACAATCAAACCCAAGAGAGCAGAGTCTGGGCTATCTCCCACCAAGAGTCAACATAAGGAAACCGATCGGGGTGGCCAGGAGTTCCTCTGACTACCAGCTGCATTGCAAGGACCCTGGTTATATCCAGGGTTACTTCTGAGGGCCAGACAACATTAAAAGTGCGCCACTCTACTTCACATAAGGTTTGGAGGGTGCCGGAGTTCACCGGATGCCATAATCTCTGGAAAAACCCTTCTCTGAAATTCTTGAGCATGCAGTTTAAGATGGGAGGTTTTAACTGTGATGAGCCCATACCCTGCGTCGGTGGCACAAGACAGTCAAGGGAAGTGGTCGCCTCTTTCAAGGCCACTCAGATGCCTGCCTGTCCGTGCCTCTCGCAAGAACTTTGGCTTATCTTAGCTAAGGTGCCTGGGTAAAGTTCGGGCTGGCTGTTACACCGTATGACGTAGCTGCAGAAAACAGATTAGGGCCCATACAGGCTCCATAGCATAAAGCTTTGGAGTCACAGACTGGTGCAACAGACTCAAGCCTCTGCTGTCCTCACTCACTCAAGCAGTCACTCAGAGGTTATGCAGTCCCTCCCACAGGGATTCCCCTATTCTGGAAACTTGGTACTTGAGATTTCAGGAGGTGATCAGTCTCCTCTTCCATCTGGAGACAGGCCTGACTGAGGACTTGGCACCCGGGGCCTTAACTTTCTGGAGTCTTCTGGCATTGTTCAGTCCACCTCCCCACTGAGTTAGGCCTGGGTGTAGGAAAACGGCCTGTGGGGACTGCCTCAGAAGGAGGTCCCATCAAGAGGACAGGTGGCACCAACCTCGTTCGCTTGGAGATCACCGTCAGCCGCACCCATCAGTCCCAAGCCAGAGGCAAAACGGGCCTGCTCGATTGGGTTTTCCCTGGTCAGGGAACCAAATATTGAGGCCGGCAGAAAGAAACCCAAGCGGCACTCTTGGGGGTATGGATTAATGAAGTTTTAGTACACGTGGGCCCAGAGGAGAATTCAGTCTCCAAATTCTGAGCCATGTTTTTCAATTTTCATAAGTTTATATAGGAACACTAAAGAGGCAAATTCCTGAGCAAGCAGGCAGGCAGGGTTACAAAAGAAGAGGAGCGAGGTTAGCTTATCTTCCTAAAAGCAGAGGTCCATTAGGGAGGCAAAGAGTCATTATCTTTTAGAGTTGTAAATTTCAATTCAAAGGGGCAGGCTAGGAGTGCTTATCTTCTTGAAGTGGATTCCATGGAGAAAAGGGAGGCAGGGAAAAGGGGAGAAAAGGACCAAGGGGAGTTTATTTTCCTAAAGCTGTGGGTTTCTGCCGAGGGGGGGTTAGGGTCCCAGCACTTCCCTTATCACTCTAAGACTTTGAATTCTCTCTTCTACTGTATACTAAGGCAAATCAGGCATCTCAACCTCAGACCTGCTAGGCCATCTTTTGGTCCATGTTTCAGTCAACCATCTGAACAAACTTTTAGAGTCCTTTCTAATCCCTTGAGCTACAGTTTTAAATCCAGAATTTCTGCTTAGTGGGCCCATATCAATAAATTCAGTGTGATTCAACTTTATATTCCTTCCAACATTACCCTATACCCTTAGTATCCATTCCCACACATATTCCCCTGATTTCTGTCTATATAAGTTGGAAAACCCATGCAGTTCTTTGAGAGTATAGTGTACTTCCTCATGAGTCATATTTTGTATTTCACCTTTGGGGGTTTATTGTGATTTTAGTCTAGTAAATAGGGTCCAAGTTAAGAGGGGTGGTGGGGTTGAGTAAGGAGGATTAGAAATGTTTTGCAGGCTATTGACCTGAGGGAGTTTCTTTGCATTTTATTCTGCTGAGACAGGATTAATCTCTTCAGGCAGGGCTTGGAAGGCACATTCCTCAGGACAGGGTGGAGGTTGGGCAATGCATGCTGATGTTGGGCTGATGCTACCTCAGGGCTGGGAGGAGGTCCAGACTACCTGGGGCAGGATAGAGGCTAGGCAGTGCAGACTTTAGTTTGGCTTGTACCCACCTCAGGGCTGGAAGGAGGTCTGGACTCCCTGGGGTAGGCTGGAAGCTGGGTGATACAAGGTTGACAAGATGTAGTCTCCACAGGGCAGGCCATCACAGGTTTATCTGGTAGCATTTCAGTAGAATTTAGGGTTCCAATGTCCCCACCAATATTATCATCATCCCATATGTCTCCATTCCAATCCTTGGGGTTCCACTCCTTTCTAATCAATGCCTTCACTTTAACTGCAGATGCCCTGCTTGGTTGAGATTTTAATTTCCTTTTTAACTCTACTACTCGTACAATCAGAGTTTGAGTCTGGTTTTCAGATATTTCAAGCCTGTGGCTGCAGGAAAAAAGATTTTCTTTCAGAGCACACATAGATTCTTTTGCATCATTCATGAGGCATTTAAGTTGCAAATTTGAAGACTAGCTGATATCTTTCTTTTGTAACTTTATCCAGAGTATCTAGGAGGAGCCATCCAACACCATTATACCTTTATTCCACAAAACTCTGTTAAGGTGTTGAAAACACTCTCACCCAGATCCTTGCCTCTTATAAGCATGGAAGGAGGGGAATCCAGTGATGATATTTTACATTATCTCCATTGACAACTCCTGCCATGGATTATTGGTGGCCTCTTCATTATTGGAAAGGGAGTCATTACTACCCTTGAGTCCAATTAGAGTAGAGAGCCAATTGCAAAACTCCCAGAACCACCTCAGACATCCTATGATTAAGATTCTCTTCCTCAAGAACCACTCCTGGTACCAAGCTGTATTGGGTTCTTTAGAGAACAAAATCAACAGAGATATCTGTAAATAGTATGAGATTTTATAAGATTCTCTCATGTGACCATGGGGATGCACAAGTCCAGATTCCACAGGCAGGATGCAAACCAGGGGCTCCGATGAAAGTCCATTGAAGGTACTTGATGAGTTCCTGGGAGAAGCTGGCTGTCCAAAGACGAGCTGGGAAATTCTCTCTGAATGATGAAATCACTTCCTCTTTTAAGGCATTCAACTGATTGGATAAAATGTAACTCATTGCTGATGGCAAGCTTCCTAGTTGATTGTCGATGTAATTAGCCATCTATGCAGTAAACTCACTGATGACTAAAGTCTATAAATGTCCTTATATTGCAATTAGCTCAGTGCTTGCTTGGCCAAAAACCTGGGCACAATTACCTGATTGAGTTGACACGTTAGCCTAACCCTCACAGTGCCCTAAATGCCATTATTCCCAAGATAACTTCCAGTAGAAAAAGTGTACACTTTTCAAAAAATATTGCAGGTTAAGGGTTAATATTGGTTTTATATGAATTTGTACGAATTACTAAAGCCCCAGCTCCATATTCAAACCCTCTTTCTACTGTTAAACTAACTATTCTCCTTTCATTAACATTCAAACTATTTCAGCAGTTTAAGCAGTAGTTGTTGTTATAAAGAGTATCTCATCACATTGACTTTACTTTGTGATTTGAAATTCATGCTCAACCCAGTAAAATCTGATTTTGTCCTCTACTGCTCAATATCCTTCAGAGAATTCACCAGTCATCTCCATGATAAACCTGGTAAATCCTTTTCAGACATATCTTATCAGTGCAGCATTTGACACTGAGGACAACTTTCTTCATAATCTGCATCCTTAAATTTGCTTTATTTTCCTGGTTTCCATGGTACACCTCTATTCAGGTTACTTTCTTATATTTCTGGCAGTTCCTTTATTCCTAAACGAGCTATTTCCCTGTGTGAGTTTATAAATTTTTGGTGTACACAGAAACAGGATTCTATTCTTGGGACAAATATTTTTACTCTACTCATTTTTTTCTCTCTCTAGTATCTATTTCAATATAATAGCTTTATCTATATATTCAGGCTAGATTTTTCCCTTGTGCTCCAATCTTTCCAGTAAATCCAACTTGCATTTTAGGAATCTCCACACAGAAATTCTGTATAAAAGTTGTTAGTTTTTGGCTCAACATGTTGAAAGCTAATCTTATTATACCCCCAGAAAACATATACCTTCTTTCCATCTCAGAAAATGGCGATTTTAACTATCCCTCTTTGAGCCATCATAAACCACTTAGGTTTACTTCATCTTTTTTGTGTCAGTAAGGACAAAGAAAAGCAATCAAAGCAGAAATCTGCCAAAATTGCTAGCAAATCACAAGCCAATTCACAAAGGTTTCAACACACTGAAAAAAAAAATGTGTTCTATTAACCTACACTGGCATCACTTTGCCAGATCATGGTCAAACAAGAGAGACAGCAGTGTGGGAAGCAGTTACTACCCCTAAAGGTGTCAGGGGAGGATGCAGCATTCTGAAACATAGAGCCTGGAGCTGTGAAAGCAGGGCTGCCCAGGTGGTGCTAATGATAGGGAAAGAGATAGCTAGTATCAGCCATGGGCACTGAAGTGTCATTAAAAAATGGCACCCAGTTTGTTTAATCTAAATATAGCCCTGTGTACACTGTGATAAAATAAGGCTGTACCACCCAGGAAAGTCCTGACCTCACAAGTTCCATTTATCAGATGCTTTTGTGCCCCACCTCATAGACTGTATGATTTCAGCAGTAGCTGAGTGGACAGCTCTAAGCAAACTCAGATACACCTTCTGCAGTGTCTTCACCTTTAGTTTGCACCTCACATCTTTAAACTTCCTGCTCCGTATTTAAACAGTTTGCCCAATTCTTGGAGACAGCCTGGGCTGTCTGTTTTCTTGATGAGATTAAGCTCCCATTACCCATAGCAGTGACCCCATTAATGAACCCTTACATTGGCTGTTTCCCTTTTTCCTCTCTTATTCTCTTTTCTTTTCCTCATTTAGGCTCCCTGATATCAACTCCTAAATGAAATCCTTATAGTTAAGTATATCTCTCACGGTTTGATTTTGAGTAAATTCAAACTAAGACACAATTCTATTATGCCAGGGATTATGTCACAAAGAACCACAGACTGGTTGTCTTAAACACCAGGAATTTGTTTCATAATTCTGGAAGTTAGTCATCCAAAATCAAGGTGTTGGCAGGGCCATGCCTCCTCTTAAAGGGGAGAGCCTGTTCCATGCCTTTTTTCTGTCTTCTGGTAGGTGGCCTGTAATCCATGGTGATCCTTGGATTGTGGCAGATAATGCAATCTCTGCCTCAATCACAAGCACATAACCATCTTTCTCTCTCTCTCTCTCTCTCTCTCTCTCTCTCTCTCTCTCTCTCTCTCTCTCTCTCTCTCTCTCTCTC
>JAQZBX010104642.1:0-10930 GCA_029593785.1 Cabassous unicinctus | reverse complement strand
TTAATATTTGAATTCATATCCTGTCAGCCTTCTCTCCTTTTATTTCTATTGGGAAATGTGGATCCCACAGGCAATGGTAATTGCTTTTAAGATAATATTCATCCATTCTTTAAAACCCACTTTAGCATTCCCAGTGTCTCTTATTACTTACATTTCTTACTTTATAAAGATATTATCTTGGAATACATTTTGGTCAACAAAGACAATTGGTGGCACGCAAAGGCCAAGTCATTTCACATCATCATTAAGTAATCATTTCAGAGTCACTTTAATTGTTCCTCTGAGATCCATTTTTTGTAACTCTTCAGAAATTTGGGCTGAGAATCTGTTCAGGGAGACCCTTATACTTGAGTCAGGAAACCCACTTTTGATTTACCTTAACTATGAAGGGACAAATACTTAAGTAAGCATGAAAAAGCTCTGTTGAGAGCAAACTAACATGTGCTATTGCCTTTATCTTCTGTTTTTTTTTTTTTTGTTGTTGTTTGTTTGTTTTCTATTGCTTTAGTACAGGTCACAATTTGAACATGATAATACCATGAAGAGGACTAATGTGAGTTTTTGGGACATTCTAATTTTCATGGTTACCATGAAATCATGACCCAAACAGGAACTTGTATGAACCAAGTAAGTGTGTTTCTTTCTTTTTTGGCTTAGTACAAAAGATAATTTACCAGATGATTGCAATCTAATTCAAAACAGATTTTCCACTAAAATAGTTTTACTTCTCTATTTTTCAAATGTGTATGAAATTCGAGAACAAATGCTTAATCATATAAATGCTGGGTGCATAAAATTTACTTCTGACTAAGTAAACAGTTTGAACTTTAACAGCATTGCTTTAATCAATTTAGGGGTCTCTCTAGGTATAACTTATTATCAAAAACCCTCATATCCATACTTAGTCTATAATATTCTTATGAAAATATTTCTCATAGGAAAAGTGAATATAAAATTCATAGATAGAATTACTTCCAATGAGAGGAAGCTTTTATTTTTTCAAAATTTACCTGCATATTTAAAGTGACTGCCTTTACTAAATACTATCTGGCTACTCCATTTTTATCTGTTTATTTCTCTAATTTGATCAGTTAGATATATTTAAAATTCCGCTAGAGGACAAGAGTCCAACTTCTTTTTTATTTGTATAATTCAAATTTCTTATATGGAAATTGACACTTTTATAGGTGTTTAGGAAAATCTTTTGATATTTTAGGGAATGTAACTAAGGAATTTGAGCTAAGTCTGATTTCTGCACCAATATTTCTTTGGACTCTCTACTCTGACAGCATTGTTGAATTCTGTTGGCCATTCTAGAAATGTATGCTGATTGTCACAGGAGTTAGCTACAAAATAATGTAAAAGAAATATGCTGTCTTTCTCCAAAACTAGAAAAAGTAGCAATTAAATCACTTATCTACCGATAGTTGTATTCTAATTAACTTAAAACAGAAGAAGATATATAATGAGACATTCATTTATATTGCCTGTCTGCTCTGTTATTTCTTTCCTATCAAATTTGCACACATTGGAGTCTACAACAAGCACAGTTAATTTTAGGATGATCAATGTTAATTAACAATGTGATAGAAATGATTAATATGCTTTGAGAAATTATTTTAAAATATATCCTTTCTTTAATTAGCATAAATGTTTAATTAGAAACATGATTTAATAATGAGCTTTTGAAGCTTCTCATTATATTTGGATGCTCTTCGCTGCTTTAAATGCCTCTCTGAAGTTGAGCCGGTATAAAGATTTCCAGTTACTCATTCAATGTGTGTATTCAGCATACCACATAAAAAAATCTGTTATGGACTTTAAGAATAAAGACAGTGGCAATTTGAAACTTGATTTTGAAAAACTATCTCCACAAATTTAGAGAATAATTTGCTTTTGAGTTTATATGTGGAATTCTCAGCAACTGGCATTGATTTTATTGGCTTCTGTGTCTTAGAGTGACTAGACATCCCAATTACCCAGGACTGAGAGTTTTCCTAGGACATGGTACTTTCAGTGGTAAGACTGGGGCAGTCCCAGACAAAAGGGGATGGCTTATCATTTTACTTTGAATAGAGCCATGATTTGTACTGGTTATTGGCTCACTTCCCTAATCCACACCATCTTTTATTTTTCTCTACTGCACCCCACTTCCCAGACATTTCTCTCTCTGGTTCCTCCTTCTCTGTATCATTGATCCCTGAAAAACCTCAGAAAATTGAGACATATTGAATTTCACCTCTTTTTCAGTTCTTCAGTTGTTAAATACTAAAGAGAATGCAACATTCTCCTTGAAGACCGCCCTAGCTAGAATCACCCCTGACTTGGCACTGCCTAATGGAGAGTTGCCTGGAACAAAATTGTCTTGCAGAAATTATTTCAGAATGTGGGAGCACAAAGGGAGTTTTATCAGTCTGTTCCTACAGAACACAGTGGTTGCTTTGGCGAGTTCCTAGTTGCTCGTGTTGGCAATGGATTTGAAGATATAAAAACAAAGATGATGATAATGATGATGATGTAGTTGATGATGCAGAAGAGTAAACAGGGCTTTAAGTGTCGACAGTAGTATAACATTGTGAATATGCTAGTCCTTAGATTCCCTAGATTCAGATCTCAGTGTCATCAATGTCTGATTGTATGACAATGCACATGTTTATTAAATTTGCCAAACTACATTTTCCTCATATGTAAATTATGGCCATTAATATTCTTAAATCTTAATCCTTTTCTCAAGATTAAATAAAATAATAGAGTGAATAGCACCTAAATAGAACAGCTATAAGAACTCCTAGTAAATATTCCTCTAGAGTCAGTAAACAACATCTGACTTTATTTCCCTCCTTCTGAAAACGGCTCATCAATGTTTATTTGACAATATACCTGCATCCTGCCATATAATTAAAATTATCTTATATACATTCTCTGTGTATGCAGTTTTGATTATTATATAAATTTTTACACTGGTAATTAATTTTTATTAATATACCCTAATGTTAGTTCTAATTAAGTTTATATTTTTCTATGAATGAATGTGTTCTTGTAAACAGTTTAAGCCCAATATCAGCTTCATATCTCCCTTTGAATCCAACCTCTATTCTGCCTTTAGGGCTTTCTAAAAATATGGCACACAACATATTCTTTTCTCTAAAACTTCCCATTTCTCTTTTATTGCTTATAGAAGCACAAAATAATTCCTTATAGCATAATAATCTGAACAAGTTCCATCTCATACTATCTTACATGGCACAATACTTCTGTGCAAACAAACTGACATAATCATCTAACCAAACTACTGGCTATTTCCCAGATATATTTTGTGCTACATGCCACCTTACATTTGCAGGTTAGTGTTTATGCTTGTAATTTATTTCTTCTCCTTTCTTCACTTTCCCTTCATACTATTTGAGAACTGATTACTTTTCAAGGACAATACTATTTCCATGCTTTTGGTTAGTCTTTTCATTAACTTATCCAAGGCCAACTCAAGTGTACTGTGTTACTATATTCAAGTGCTCATGGCTCTCGTAATTTACCCAAGCTTTCAACAAAATTGTGATTGGTCATGTCTTTCTTCACCATTACCCATGAGATAACTGTGAATATATATTTTCAACAGCATTATAATCAGAGACAATCATGCAATGTTTAATACAAAGTATGTCTTTTAAATATCTGTCAAATAAAGGTAGCTTTATTTTAATTAGAATTAATTACTTTCTTTTATTGTCCCAAACAAACTTTTCATTTCATTATAACACTTCATTATTTCAATTATGCTTTTGGAATTTTTTCTTCCATTAAATATTAAAAAGTGCTTCATTTTTACTAAAAAATTCTTATACTATAACATGACTTTTCAAATGACATGAGTTTTACACTTTTAAAAATAACTCTTATTACCTTTAACTAAGAGCTTAAATTAGCCTAGATATGGGTTAAGGGTTCACATTCATTATCAAATGCTCAAACCATGCAATGTGGTTATGTCTATCATTGCAACATTTAATTAAAGAAGACACAGAAATTTGTAGAATGTAAATTACAAGTGCAAAGTCCACAAAGAAAGTGCCAATGTCAAGATTTATGCTCTCTGTGTTACTATGATTCCAACTAAATTTCACTTATTATTTTTGTCTCAGAAATTTAATCAATAAACAATATTAGTCAGACGTCAACATAATAATTAATGTAAAATTGATCATTCTAAATGAGATGACCAGAAAAGGGCATGATCAAAAGTAAATGGCTTTTGAATTGTAAGACCTGGAAAAGTAGACGTTCATCATGATAGGGGCAGTTTGTCTTTAACTGAAAGCTGTGGCCTTTTGGGGTACTAGGTCACTTGTACAAGCCAGAGCAATCACACAGGATTTCAGGAGAAATGATTGAACACTGCCTGGATGTCTGCAGGTAGAGGGCAGTATATATATTTCTACTTAGAAACAGAAGTTGGCATTCTGATCAAGATTTTTATAGTCAATAGGTAATGCCTTCACCAAACGATATGTGTCCTGGTCTCCTGTGTTCAGCTTCCAAAACAAATAATAATAATTGCAACTCATGGAAATAAAGCACTGAGAAAAGAGTCCAAGCAAGTCCATCACTCCTGTGAAAGAGGATCTGTGACATTCTCATCTTGTGAAGAGATGAGAAAAAGAATCTTCAGATTCTCTCAATTTTGCTCTTATCTCAGAGATGTGCTCTTCTTTACTTCCTTGTAAGCTGTAGTCATTTTGTAAAACTTGGCTTTGTATTTTGGGACTAGGATCTCTTCCCCACATCCACCTCAGGAGATTTCATAAGTACATTTACATGGATAAATAATTTAACAATTTACATAATTAACATTGATAAGTAATTCTTTAAGGGGAAATTAAGCTTTTTTTCTTCATTGGGGAAGGTTCAGTTTACATTTGAGTGCCTGGTTTTGATAGATAAGATCATGTAGGTGAAATGGAACTTATGTCTTATAGATCGATCCCTGGAAGTTTTGATGCCAGAACTTATCCAGATGCAGTGAGTAGACAGGATCCTGCTAATACACTTTGAAACCATATTCAACACTTAGTACTTTAATGATTAGTTAATATCATTTATTTTGATATCAGATCCTTCAAATGTTTAAGGACAGCTATTTTATCTTTATTTTATTTCTCTACACCATATTTCATTAGGAAAAAGAAAACTTCCATTATCCTCAAATCTTTCTTATATGGCTGTTTTGTGTTTTGCCTGAAGGTATATAGAAGAGAGAGTAATAGCAAATTCTTTTTGAGTCAGAAAACCTCGGTGTTAATCTTGGCTCTTCCATTTACAAAATACATAATCCTGGTCATGGCTATTTTATCTCTTCACATTTGTTTTCCTATTAACCATATAAATAAAGTAAAATTAAGTTTCAATGTGGTTGTGAAGTCAAAATGATACCCATTTCTGCAGAGGCCCTAAAACAGAGCCTGTCATATATCATAAATCTTAGTGATGGCAATTTTTATATCATTTCACTAAGATAAAATGAAAACTAAAGCTAGGGATTCTCAAATTAGATGACATATAAGACAAAAACTTCTCTTTTTTAGTCTGAAGAATTACACATGAATCGGCAGATTAGATTTACTTAGTGAATTAACTGTAGTTGCAGGGAATGTGGGAGTAAATTGTACCAGATTTGTGAGCACACTCTCAAAAATGCTTTTTATTTATGCCTTTGTTTAGGTATCAGAAATGAAATAAAAACTTGAAAAGTCCAAAAAAATTCAAACAGAATTATGAATAAACTCAAAACTGCTGTGAACACTCTTACTAGAGCCACCTGGTCATAACTGTCCTGACAACCGTGAATTCATATAAATAACTGACTGCATCAAAAGCTAAACCAATAAAATTAAATAGGAAAAAAAAATGCAACTCACACACAGTTGACAGAATGCTAAAGAAGTTTCATGGAGGAATAAAATAGGACAAGAATTTCCCTTATATACTAGTGACTGCTTTTAAAGAAAGAAGAAAATCCAACTGTGTCTTTTCCTTGGCTCTCCCTAAAAAATTGCTCGGTATATATGATATCTAATATTTTTCCTAAGTTATAAAGTTTTCAGAAAAAAGAAATCTGATGCATATAGAGGTTAATATGGTTAATGATAAACTATTACGAAATGAAGAAGCAACCTTAGATCTCTTTTTAAATCCAAATCACTTGGCATTAAATGACAAAGCAAAAAGTTGTTGGTTCACTCAGTTTTAGCAATACGCTTGTCCCACTGGAGAAAAATTGTCAAGACAGATATTTGATTACATTGTTTAACATTTGGACTGTGATAAATTAATCAATGGTCCTATGAATACCAGCCTCAGAATACTATGTTGGGCATTTTTCTTCCTGAACTGTGACCACTATTCTTAGATCTGCCATCTTCAATGGTTTCAGATATTCCCACTAAAATATGACTCAGTAAAGACTCCTGTGGATACCATGTAATTAACCAAAACTGTGCAATATGTAATTATTTCTACTGTATTATCAAGGGAAATATATATGATAATGTAAATTATTCTGAGACAAGTTTCAACTCAAGGTGGTAACATTGAAATGTTTCAAGACATTTATTTTTTGTATTTTTTTCTTTTCAACCACTAACTGTAGTTTATTTGAGTGATCAATGGAGGAATATGCATCAGGAAATGGTATCTTTCTGGAGACTAGAGGATATTGCCTGGAAAAGAGATATTGACATCGTACAGAAGTTTTTGCTACAAAGTTGTATCAAATCGATAATCAAATTAATGAATTTACACACACACTCACCACCCAAAAATATCTCCTAATAACAACATGCAGATCCCTTCAGTTCCTAGTTGTTAACTCTGTGCAATGTCATCCATTTAATTGACAAAGCAGAATGAACTACAGCACTGTAACTGAGTTCATGATTTGGGGCCTCACAAGAAATCCTGAACTCCAGAAAGTGGTCTTCATTATTTTTCTCTTCATCTACATTGTGGCTTTTCTTGGCAATATACTCATTGTCATTGCCATAATTTATAACACCACCTTGAATACACCCATGTATCTTCTTCTTCTGGCACTGGCTATTGTGGAAATCATCTGCACAACAAGCATCATCCCAAACGTGCTGGGGTCTATGGTTATGTCAGATAAGATTTCATATGGCAGCTGCATGTCCCAGCACTTCTTCTTCACATGGTCCTTTGGGGCCGAGATGGTTCTCTTCACCACCATGGCCTATGACCGCTACGGCCATCGGTTTCCCTCTTCGCTACAGCAATATTATAAACCACTATATGTGTATTGCTCTGCTATGCATTGTCATGGCTATTGCAGTGACCATTTCCTGGGTTCACACAGGTCCCATCTTGCGCTTGACTTTCTGTGGGCCAAATACCATTGATCATTTTTTCTTTGAGATACCCCCACTGCTGGGTTTGTCCTGCAGCTGTGTGAGAATCAATGAGGTGATGGTGTATGTTGCTGACATTACCCTGGCGATACGTGACTTCACCCACAACTGCATCTCTTATGGTTTTATCATTGCTGCTATTCTTTGTATCCACTCAGCAGAAGGTAAGAAAAAGGCCTTTTCAACATGCTCATCCCACCACATAGTGGTTTCCCTCTTTTATTCCCCTGTGATCTACACCTTCATCCGTCCTGCTTCCAGCTACACATTTGAAAGAGATAAGATAGGAGCTGCACTATATACTCTTGTGACACCAACATTAAATCTGATTGTTTATAGTTTCTGGAACAAGGACATGCAGGCAGGGATTCAGAAAGTGTTTGCATTTCTGAAACATTAGTAGTTTCAAGATGAACATCAGTTCTCTAGCCTAGAATCGTCTCCTAGAATATTTCAGATTTACTAAACTTTCATAGTTGCTTCCACCCCCATTTTACACATTCCCACTTAAATGCAAGTATGTTTCACTTCACTGTAAGTCACTTCCTTATCTCTTATTTTCTAAAGTACATTTATTCTCTTACCATATCAATTACCCTGACTTCTCATCATTCCACAGTTCTGAAATTTTCTCTTTCTGAAAACTCCAAAGCAGTCATGGATATAATATCTCTCTCTTTTTCCTACTCAGTTCCTAGCATTTTTTTTGCCTCCACAAGTTCCATAATGTGAACAATATTTGCAATGTAATACAAATATCCCCTCACATAAATGTGTATCACAATGTATACTTCAACATGTTTCATATATATATACATACATATTTCTTCAATATATACATAACTTCAAATATTCATATATGCATATACACAAGCATTTACTTACATGCATATACATATCATACATATATAACCAAGAAAGATCACTTCTAATATTATAGAAATAAATATCCTGTGAATTCCATTGCAATGAAAGAAACAGTGCATTATGTGGAAACATGGGGTCCTTCAAAGAGGGTGTTCATTGGAAAGGAGTCATTTGGGATTGTTGGGTGGTTTGGAGAAGGATCAAGGAACCATGGATTTTTCCTGGATTGGATAGTGTCAGAAAATGGGGCAATTTCATATAGGCTGCAGGAGGACAGGAGGAATGAAATATTGTTAAAGCTGTAATTGGTAAAGAAGTTGTAGTCATTCGTATCAGCTGGGAGAAGACGATATCAGTCATTTAGGGGTTTCAGTAGTGTTCTTAATTTTATCAGTTTTTATGAAGTAGATTGAATGATCTTGATTTTGTCTGGTGTTTTTTGTTGTTGTTGTTTTGTTTTTTTAAAGAATCAGTAGGAGAAGTATATGATGGCCTAGTTGAGCAGGCCAGCTCAGCAGACAGCTGCCACAGACTAATTTTATCCTTTCTCACTTTTTTAAAGTTTAGCCCATAGATGGCCTTCTCCATTATACTTTCTTCCTTGTCAGAAACCACATAGAATTCAATACAACGGCCTAGAGTAATTACTCTACTAACAATGAATGTTAACTCCCTGAATGGTTCTTTTTTCTATAATCTGGTTTAAAAGAATGAGACCATCATTTGAAACATTCAAATTTTCTTTTACCCAGACTTTTAAATTGTAAATGAAAAATTTTGAAATGTATCTTTCTCTGAACCCCTGCTTCACTGTTACTTTATTTTGCAATATATCTATAAAGGTATACCACATCAATATATTCTGAACTATCTCATATGATTTCTACATAACCCATTACACTGTAACATATACCTCATGCAACATAGGAAAGAAATAATTTGTGTATCTCTAGTTGTCTAGAATATTTATATGTATGTTATATACAGTAAATTATATTCTTCATATTTTCTTATCCAGATCCTTATACCCCTCATCAGGGTAAAAATTCATATTAAATTTTTACTGATTATTCTGTTTCAGAGAAAGAGACCAAGAAAGGTTTGGGTATTTTGTGCACTTTGTTTCACTTCTAAATTAATATGTGAATGTGAGGTGAGGAGAATTATGATATGTAATGGATTTGGCATTCACTATATCTGGTACTTTAATAGCACATAATGAATATTCCTTAATGGGCAGGGCTATGTTGCTTAGAATTCTTAAATTCTAAGCAAATTTTAAGAATTTAATTCTTAAATTCTTAAGTGAATTTGACACTCATTTATGTTATTTAGATTTCCCTGGAGGAAACTATCTTTGTACTGAAATAAATTCTTGGAAAAAATTCTGGGTAAGATTTCAATATTATGTTCAGTTGCTGGCCAGTGAAGGGAATTACAACTCATGCAACAGAAGCCTGGTATTAGACCATCCAACGTGTATATGGTAGTTCAATTATGCCATCAAATAACTATGCTTCTTTAGTCTTCTTGGTCTAGCATTCAACTTTGTCTTCTCCAGGAACACAGAAAGCTTCTGTTTTACTAGTTATTACACCCATGATTCAAGCAGAGTGAAGGCTAAAGGATAAAGATAGCAAAGGGCAAATGAGACTTTGTTTATTGTTTTTATAAGTATAATCCAACCTAGAAGCATACATTTATATCAGACAAGCCATAGTTATATTACTACACTGTCTCAAGCTGTAATGATTGAAAGGAAGCTCAAGATTTGAAACCAGGCATCTTGGCATCCTTGAAATAGTTGAAGTTAACATACCAGGGAATGGAAATGAGTGTCCATATTTTGCTGGTTCCTGGTAGTGTCTATTACAACAAATGTCCCACAAATGCAGATTTGAAACCTCTGAAGTATGGAATAAAATATGACTGATAAGAGAGAATGCTACAAGTGAAAACACCATCATAACACAAACTTCAGTTTACACTGGTGGAGGATATAAGGTTTACCAAAATTTAATATGATGTGCTCTTTCAAAAATGCTTTTCAGAATATATATTTTTTTGTTACATTATACCAGGTAGAGAGTAATGTAGGAATCCAGATAATTAGTAAAAAAATGTGTCTTTGTAATACATATATGGAAGTCAAAAGGTCAACACTGACTAAGGCATTTGGTTCACCTAGAAAATGTTTTTAAGAGAGTCATGTGGACAAAGGTCTGTAGAGGGAAGATATGCCATAGATGTCTCCCTTAGGAAAATAATAGACCGTTATTATGATTAGAATGAAAATAAAATATTAAGAGTTAAGAAAATTCTCAAGATTAATTAATAAATATATTAATAAATATATCTAATATCTTGAATTTAGCATAGGAAGCAAATTCAAGATTTAGATTCTACCCTGGGTTTGATTATTTCCAAGGAGATGGAATGGACTTACTGGCCTACATAAGTTATTGGGCCAGTTTCAGAATATGGGCTAGGAACTTTTAAGAAACTAAAAAGAAGAATTAAACTCTGAGTCATATTAACTGATTTTTTTTAGAACAGCAGATATATTTATTTTATCATAAACCTCAAACTATTTTTTGAGTATAACATATATTTTTCTGTTTATATTATATATTATGTAATATTTA
>JAQZBX010104641.1:0-10931 GCA_029593785.1 Cabassous unicinctus | reverse complement strand
CAACACCTTTTGAAATGTACTTTATCTTTTTAAATTTGTTACAAAGCATCCTTGATGTGCTTACCATTTTAGTTTCCATTATTTTTCCTGAAATATGAAAAATGTTAAGATTTACATATACATATAACAAAATACATTTATGTGTAACATACAAGTTATTAAATTACTTAAGTATGCAATGTAGTGCATTTAAGTTTTGTTTATTAAAGTATGTTATACATAATTTATAACTACAGTAGATTATATAACAACAAAAAATAATAAGACTTTTAACCAGCAGACATCTAATGAATACACTTTTATTTTTAAGGAGTTTAAGATTTTTAGTAGCCTGATTAGAATGAACTTAATTTCTTTATTTTTTATAGTTTGAGGCATAGGTAAAAACAATTTATTATTTCCTATTTGGGCTGTGGGACAATACATTAACTTGTAATTTTAATACCTGCATTGGTTTTGTTGTTAACACTATAATTAAAATTGGGACTATAGTTCAATGTTGAATATATATTTAATTTGTTTTGGCTGTTTTACAGAAAGGGGAATGTGGGCTGGCTTGACGTATTTAAGAAGATTCATTTTTGTGACAAGCTCGTAATATTTGGGACTGTTGCACATTGCAGTGGTGTTATTTTAATTTGCTGTAATTTACTGTTATGCACTACCCCTGGCAGCCCCTAATGGTTGACCTTTTTCTGTAGTTATAGACCTGTTTTGTTTTTTTTTATTAGCAGAGGTGGAGTAAATCAGATAAACTTAAGTTAAAGCATCTGTTTTTTTACTTTTAGGCAGACAGGTAGTTTTATAACACATATTATATTTTAAAATAATTAAAATTATGATTAATAACAGTATACTTTTATTTAATATTACACTGAAACATTATTAAATTTTCAGGAATTTTATACACCTTTAAAGTATTTATATGAACTTTTTATTCATCTAACTTTAATTGTTATAAAATTAGAAAATTTCTTTTAATTGCGCAACAGTTTTAAATACTTCTTTCAACTTATAATATATCACATGAACTTAACTGTTTTTAGTATTTTATCTTTTTCTAGGTATCAGACCAAATTATTTGTAACAGTTTGAAATAAAAAGCTTCTTTTTGAGAAAACAGGTTTAAACATTATGTTCTTTTAAAAGTGATAAAACTTGTTTCTTCAAGGAAACGTTAAATTTAAAGTATAAGGAGCTACTTTGATAAAACACTTTCTCTTTTGCATACTGATTATTCAGGAGAAAAGCTCTGTGTAAACTTTTATTAAAACAGATTAATGACTTGAGAAACTTTGAGAGAGAATAAAACTTTAACATTGTTTTAATAACTAGTCATTTTATCTTAGGATAAAATTACTTTCTTTTCTTTAATAATAAAATCACATTCTATATACATTCAATACTTAAGTTACCACAATGATTTTGGAAACTGTTTCTAAGCAAACTTCTGACAACATACAAATACCATCAACATTAAACAAACTTGTTAGAATAATGATTTAGTTTGTTTATAACTATTTTTATTATTTTAAATTTATACACATATTTATTTATTAATATAAGCACTTATTTAATGTTGGCCATTTGAATAGAGCTCTTTTAATAATTTTTATTCATCAATTTAATATTACCATCTGGAGGTATCAAAATATACAGACAATGAACAACCAGACAAACACAAAACAAGTTACAACACATCAATAGAAACATATGTCTTTGATTTTACAGTTTTTGAGAATTTTTCTGGAAACTCTATTGCTAAGTTTTCTTACTTTTCCGTGGTTTAAATTTATTAGCTTCTATCATCTCACAGCCTTATCATTATGTAAGCAATAGGAGGTTTATAAAGTTGCTACTGGAACTGAAGGGTTTACATCCACAGCTGGAGTTTAAGAGCTATTAATAGCTTGAAAATTGCCTTAGGGATCCCTTCCTGGTTGCCATGGCAACACAAGCCTCTGTAGGAGGCTCTGGATTGTCACTTTCAGAACATTCATAGTCATACAGATGTAAATTGGCCTCAAGCTGATCAGAGACAGAATCTTCCACCTCTGTATTTTTAGAGTGCTTAGTAGATTCTGTTTCAAGAGGCTTAAGAGGCAGGAGGCAGAGTAATAAGATGTTTAGCTGTCTCAGAAATGTGAAGAACATTCAAATAAGCTCCCCATTGGTATAATAAGTTTTTCTCCCATAAGTTTCCTGACTTATTAATGAGGCTGCCATTCTTAAGATATCTGGAACAGCATTCATTGGCCCAGAGTAACCCTGTCTGGCATATTGGACACACACGAGTTGATATTGATCTATTATTGCTGCTAGATGGAGCTCTCACACCAATTTTGTGTCGACAATCCTTTTTCATATAACCTGGTTTCCCACATTTAAAGCAATTTAAATTATTAATCATAGGACTATGTCCTTTTATAGTGGCTGCAAGAAGGGTCATGTTATAGGTATTAGACCCAATGTCTTGGCATGCTCTTATCTAATCCTGTAAAGTACCTCCATTTGCCTTTATTGGACATAAAGCCTTTTTACACTCACTGTTAGCATTATCAAAAGCCAACATCAGAATAAGCATTTCTTTAAGGTCAGGCTGAGTTACTGTCTTGTTGACTACATCTGCCAGCCTCACTACAAATTCAAAATAGTTTTCAGTATTTCCTTGAACAATTTTTGAAAATGATTGTACAGCCTGTCCAGGGGTGGAGATTTGTTGCCAGGTGGCTAGGCAGCACAATCGAACTTGTACAATGGCAATATCATCATACTGAGCTTGGCAAGAAACCCCAGCCCATTGACCTTTTCCTAGTATTTGTTCAGCAGTAATAGGCAGTGGTGGATTTTGCTGTTGATTTCATCGTGCTACAATATTAGCTTCATCAGCCCACCAAGTTTTAAATTGTAAAAATTCTGCTGAATTAAGAACAGCTTGAGCTAACAAATCCCAGTCCCAGGGAATTAATCTGTCTGCTTGTGCCATTCCTATCACCAATCCTTGAGTATAAGAAGAATTTACACTATATTGAGTGCATGCTTGTTTTAATTCTTTGATAGTTTTAAAAGGAATAGGAGCATGCTCCTACTGTACAACCCCTTGGGGATTGTCAGCATCTACTGGAACTTGAGTTACTTTTACTGGAAAAGTAAAAAAGAGTTGCATATCCTCTGAATCTCCCGCTCTACTTCCCTGTGCTATACTTTTCATAATTGAAGAAGATGGTGCTGGCACAAAAGCAAACTTTTGGAGGGTCATCAAATGTTGTAAAAAATGGATCAGTAGATAACTTAGGAGGCACAGACACTGGTTCAAAAGACAATAAACCATCTTTTGGAGCAGATGGCATAGCAACCGCTGGAAAAGTTCCAAACACTTCCTTTTTCCTTTCCTCCTTTTTAGACATGAGTTTATCTGTTTTTGCTTGTTCATTAACTTTTTCATATATATTTTCATTAAAATCTCCATTAGCTTGTTCTGCTATCGGTCCAGCAATAGCAGGATCCTGTTTAATATCTTCATCTCCATCTGATTGAAAAGGTTCAAGAGCAACATAAATAAGACTACACAAAGACCATACATGAAGGGGAATTATTTTTTCCTTTTTGATAATCCCTTTCTAAAGCTTCCTTCAATAACTTCCAATGTTTCAGGTTTAAAATATCCCACCCTTGCAGCTGAAACCAATAACAACATTGCTGTACAAGAAAAAAAAAGTTCCTCAAAAGCCAAGGAGTTAATAGTTACACTGGTGCATTTTAATAAAATTTTTAACACTCTAGAGAACTCTTCAAAGTTCGACTGCTGATTACCCATTACCCTGATGATTCCAAGGTTGCAGCTTAGCTTTTCTGTTTTCTTTTTCTTTAAAACTGCTCTCAGGAGCTCCTTGGTCCATGCACTGACTGAAAGAAAAGTTTCATTTTCAGAGCCCAACGTTGGGTGCCATATATTGGCATTCAGGTACTGGGACCGTGAAAATGGTGCCAGGGATGAGAAAGAAAGAAACAAAGAGAAGGAAAAACTGGGATCAGGCAACTCTCCATCTGATATGGAGAGAAGAGCCCAGCCACATCATAAAGTGTGCCTTTTATTTTGGCTTTAGAACAAAGAATATATATATGTGCATATGCAAAGGCAATAGATACTTGACAGTTTACATTTTACTAAAATCAGCAAGTCTTAAAGGTTAATGGCTCAGTTCCTCTTTACATTCCTGCAATTCACAAACATTGTAAATCTTATAAGCTCAGGATGTTTCCCCACCCAGCTCCTATCAGCATGAGACTAGAGGGCTTGTCTCCTACATTCCAAGGTGACCTGCTTTCTGTCAGTAGTCATGGCCTTTAATTGAAACTCCATCACTCGTGAAATGACATTAAGATCTAGAATCTCTTCTCAGAGTCTCTTCAAAGCAATATAAGTATTTTCTCTATCCATTTACCAATTTAAAGCCACTTCCATGTTTTACACATATTTTATAGCAGCATCCACTTTCTGGTACCAATAACTGTCATAGTTTGTCTGACTGTTATGCCAAATACCACATACTGTTTGGCTTAAAAGCTGTAATTTATTGGCTCACAAGTTAAAAGGTGAGAATTCAACATCAAAGGATTAGAAAGACCCTAATTTCTCCCTGATGTGTGTAGCATTCTGAGCTGGCTTGCCACAATCCTCTGTGCTCCATGGTTTGCATCTCTGCCTCACATTACATGGTGATCTCACTCTCCTTGTGTATATTCCTCTACCTTGCAACTTCTCAATCCTCTCAGTGTATCCTAATTTCTTCTCTTAATGAGGTCTCCAAACATATGGATCAAGATCTACCCTCATTTAGTTTTGCCATACCTAAATGATCTTAGAAGATCCTAATCTCAAAATAATCCATAATTTATAGAATAATACATCTTCAAAGTTTCCTAATTATAAATTTATTCACATCTACAGGAACTTTGATTATCATTATGCAAAGTCTTTATTGGCAGACATGGTTCAATCAAGCACATTCTATAAAATTAGTGTTAAGTCCTGAATATAACTATAATTTGGATTTCTGCAGTATATATCAGTGTCTGTTTCCTCTCCTCTTCCATCACCCACTGAGGGCAGGGTAGTGCCTTCCACCAATGAGTCCTCACACTATAAACACAAGTGATTTCAAATGAATCCAGTAGATAGAAAATTCATGATCTCTGTATGTGTTTCTATGTTGTGTGTGTGGGTATGAGTGTGATTGAGACATTCTAAAATATAAACATATCTAACTATATAGAATCTAAATTTTTGGCTTGCTAAAATATCACATAGTGATAAGTAATGGAAAATCCTAGAAATAATTTAATAATAAAATTGCAATGTATCAGGAAACTAGAGGTATGATATTGAAAAGTGAAAAAATACCTACATTTGTTGGAAAAAAGACCAGTGTAGTAGAAACTGTCACTATGAAACTTAAAGAATAGTAGTAAAAATTCCTAAATACTTAATGAAATCATCCTCACTGTTGGTGAAGTAAATGCTGAGAATATTAACACATTTCACCCATTATGTAAGAGCAATTAAAAAATATGAGTAAATAGAATTTCCATCTGTATAGTTCAGAATTCTGTGCTTTGCATGTATTGCTGATGAAAATATATGTCACCTTTTTGATAGTAATTTGACAATATGTTTTAAAGTAAAATTCATAACTTTGGCTGCAATAATATAATTCCCAGAAATTTATTCCATAAGTTATTGTGACTTTATTTTTTATGTTAGTTTTTTTATGTTATAAGAGTATTTCTAAAATTTGGACTAATGTTAGTTTTATAGGGAAATTTCATATAAAATACCTATACCCCAACCACATTTCCCCTACTGTTAATATATTATATAGCCATGATACATTAGTACTAATTAAGAAATTAATATTAGTATATTTGTATTTACTAATCTGAAACCATAATTGAAATATTTTCACTAATATATTTTTAAATTATTATTTTATTAATGTCATTGCAACTTTAAAGATAAACAAGAAAATTTTCATAATTTCTACATACCACCCACACACACAAACTTTTCACCATTATTAACATTTTGCATTATTGTGGTGAATTTCTTCACAATAAGTGAAATGACATTATTATAATTATACTATTAAATATGGTCCATAATTTACATTACAGCTCCCCCTTTGGGTTGTATCATTCTATGATTATTTTTTTCTTTTTTATTCTGATTATATATATATTTCCAGAAAATCCCCATTTTTCCATTTTCAGTGATTCAGTCCAATATTGGTAATTATATTCTCAATATTTTGCCACCATCAACTCTATCCATTACCACAATATTTCTATCACACCAAATAGAAACTCCATGCCAATTAAGCATTATCTCCCCTTTTCCCATGCCCACTTGGCCCTTGGTTATTTGTATTCTAGTTTTTGACTTGGTGAATTTGGATACTGTTATTATTTTATATAACTGAGATCATACAATATCTGTTCTTTGTTATTTGACTAAATATGATTTCTCCAAAGTTCATCCATGTTGCAGCATGTATTAGAGCTTAATTCATTTTTATAAGCTAATAATATTCCAATGAATGTTTATATCACATTATGATTTATTATTAATCTGCTACAGAAACTTTGGTTATTTCTACCTTTCAGAAATTATGAATAAGGCCACTATGAACATCAATAGGCAAATATCTTTTTGAATCCCTGTTCACAATTCTATTAGTTAAAGAACTAAAAGCACACACATTATGACACAGTTTAGATAATTTCTGGAAGGTGCAATCTAATCCAAAGTAACATAATATTATTCAGGTCCACACTAGAGTGCAGCAACAATGCAATGAGCTCTCCTTACAAAAAGGCAGTTGTGGAGGTATAGGCCTGTCACACACTGCCCTGGAGCTGGCTCAGGGCAGCATCTGTGTGAAGTGGTGAGGAGCACATGTCCAGACACAGGCTTACAATGACCAAATATGTGCTCAGGGCCATGTCACACAGGCTGTCTATTCCTCTTTGTAGTTTTACTTCTGTGAAATAAAGGTGGCATTGATACTTCCATGTTTAGTGTGCTTTTGTAAAAATTAAATAAGTTTATGGGTATAATTATTTAACACAGAACAATCACAATTTAAGAAATCACCTGCTCTCTTTGCCCTTCAACTCCATCAGGACACTCATATCTGCTCTGGGCACTGTCCACTCTGGAGGTATCCAACAATGTACCTTGGTATATGGTAGGAGGAAATACAAATAAACTCCTCTGCTGAAAAAAAAAACAGCCCTGTCCTGACCCTGCAACTATGGGAGTGGAGCCCCAGCCCCAGGATTCTCAGTTTTTACCATTCACTGATGGGGATGGAACAGATTAGATTCACCGTGGAGTCTGAGCTGAGACACATTGAAGGGAGGTGGTGTGAGCCTAGACTCCAACCTCCCTTGCAGAGTGGCCTCCAGGAGGACTCAGGACAAGCAGCTCCAGGATCATGTTCAGACAAAGGCATGGGGCAAGTCTTTTGTCATCTGGAGTTGACTCTAATGGTCTTGTTTCTTCTCTCCCAGTGATCAGTTGTTCGGACCAGTAATCTGTGTCACTGTGAATTCTCAAGAATCCCACCACTGAGATCAAAGTGAGCAACTTTGGTGTGCAGTCTTTGTAGGAACCCAGAGAAGACTGTCAGAGTAATGCAGATGCTGGTCAGCTACAACAGCCATACTCAATGACCAGGAATCCTGCCGAGAACCATTCCAGCTTCCACCTACAGCCAATAATCTCAATGCTCCAGACCAGAGGAGATTTGCTGTAAGGCCCACATTCAGGGAAGAAAGTAGGAGCCCATGGCCAGGTAAGGAGACATTTCAGTCTTTAGAGTCAAGGGGCTAGAAACAGAGAAAGGTGGAAGTCAGAAGCACTCATCTCAGGATCCAGGAGCAGTGGCTGGGGAAGGGGAAGAGGAGATCAGGGCCAACAAGTCAAGGTTCAACAACCAGGGAAAATTCTGGTGGTATCAGCAGCATACAGCCTTGGGGACAGGACCATGGGCAAAGGCAGAGTAATATAAAGGAAATTTTTCCAGCATCTGGGGTTTCTTCTTTTGACTTCTCTGTTCATCTTATGGGATGGAATAGGCAAACCTAGACTTGATTATGCTACATGTTTTAAGATAGAGGTTCAGTGAAATTTCATTAATGTGCTTAAATTTGGGTAATTTCACTGAAAAATAAAAGCTATAAAATTATCTGAAACAAACCATATACACAAAACTTCATTCACATGAATATATATAATTAAATGGCAACCTCACAATCAATGCACCAAACAGGGACATGTGGAAATATGTCACCCATGAAAAATGCACTTTAACCTTCATTGCAGTGTTTCTTACAACAACAAAATTCAATCCACATGTGGATTTCATTTTCCTGCCTGCACCTCCCCTCACAACATCTCTGTCCATGGGCTTTCTGAATGCCTCATGCACCAGACCCAACCTTGGAACATGCTATATGATAGTCTCCTTACTCCCCCAATCCTGCCATAGTCATTGGTGACCTCAATATACAGGCCAAGTCCTTTTCACCTCACATTCAGCCTCACCCACTTAGAACCAGGCTAGAGGTGAATGTCTTACCATACTTACTGTTTAAATTATAACTAATATTATTGAGTAGCCAGGTTGCAATATACTACTTTCAAGTTCTGCTCATGATATAAGGTACAAAGTTGTATTCAGAGATGAATGGAGCCAAACCAGCCAATTTTAAGATGAGGCACCTGATGGTGAATGGGGCTGACATGCCCCAGGAACACAGGTGTGACATGTCAGGGCAGGCCCAGGGCAAGTCATAGTTGTGCAGTCATGGTCGTCAGAGGGGAGGCATACACTGGGCTTTCCTGGCTCTTACAGGGGAATATATCACTAATAGGAGTAATGAAAATATATAACAATGACAATTTACTAAAGTTTCAGATATAAAATTACAACTAAGAAATGACATAAATAAATTAGAGAACATGACACCAAATGCCATTTAATCCATGGATACTTGGTAAATAAAACAGAATCCATTATAACCAATGTTGCCAGGAAATATATACTTATTTTATATTATATACTTATTGCATTTTTTCATATATATGGAATTTATATGTACATAAACACATGCACAAATACATCTATATAATCCCTGGGAGTAGGGAAACCAAGACCATATTCCCAGAGCCATTCTGAATCCCTGACCACATGTGACTCCACATTCAACACATTTCCTGCCTGAAAGCAAAGCAACCAGGGTTCAGTGAGGAGCATCCCAAGGATTGGACTGTGTTCTCTGAGGACTCAGCCAACATCCTTCTCCCAGGGTGCCCATAAAACAAGGAACTCCCACCAACTCCTTTCATTTTACATAAAGTGTTACTCCCCAAATGCAAATTGCCATATGAGTGAACAGATGAGACCACATCTGTTTCCTTAAATTCAGGTTCCTCTTCAGTCTGGACAGTATTTCATGGGACTCATGGACCTCATCCGTAAGAACATGGAACTCTTGTGGTTCTTTCTCTTTCTAGTGGCAGCTCCCAGTTGTGAGTGTCTTAGTAGTATTCAGACATGAAGTAATGGGGTGATGCATCTGAAAATGAATCACTGTGATTTTCCTTCTCCTCAGGTGTCCTGTCCCAGATACAACTGCAGGAGTCAGGACCTGGCTTGGTGAAGCCCTCACAGACCCTGTCCATCACCTGCACCATCTCTGGATTCTCCTTAACCAGCTCTGCTGTTGGCTGGATCCGCCAGGCTCCAGGAAAGGGGCGGGAGTGGGTCGGAGCAATATGGAGTGATGGAAGCACAGGCTATAACCCAACTAATCAGTCTCGACTCAGCATCACAAAGGACAACTCCAAGAATGAAGTTTATTTAAAGCTGAGCAGCTTGCCAGTCGAGGGCACAGACACTTATTATTGTGCAAAGGACACAGTGAGAGGAAGTCAGGGTGAGCCCAGACAAAAACATCTGCAGGGCACAGAAGGTGGCTGGGCTGCAGTAGAGTCTCATGACCACCAGGAGGTGCACAGGGTCCAGTCCCAAGGGCAGGGGCAGAGAGGGACTAGGGAGGAGATCCCTTGCTTTAACTTGGGTTCCCTCTTCTTACTTCACAACATGCAACAACCAGAGAACAGCCATTGCATCTTCTCTAAGCAGCACTATGATGTATCCAATATTGAAACTAAGACAATTTTTTGTTATTAAATGTATATTTAAATATATAAATAAAAATATATTATATAAAAATTTATGTAAATTATTATGATTTGTCCCTGTCTTATGAACATGCTTGAAAATGTGAAACAAAGTTGCACTTACCATCTCTGTAAAGTTATTTCTCTCAACTTAACTCACATATCTGTGAATTCCCAAGCAAGTAATCCCCACCTTCTTCCAGTAGAGACTCCTGTCCTCAGGGAATTAGGAGGAGGAGGCAGGAAAGCCTGGACCTCTCTAGGAGCATCATCCAAGTGCCTCATTTTGTTCCTTCCTCTTATATGGCATCAAAGACCAGGTCCCAGAGGGGGGAGGCAAGATGACATTGGTTTGATGGGCACTCACTTACTCACTCTCTGTGAGGAAGGCTTATTGGGGATAGGGTCCTGCCCAGGGGACTGTGCTGTGGGCACACAGAGCAAGAAGCTTGGGACATCTATCTGGAGGCAGCTTGATGGCGTGGATTGCTCGGTAGAGATTTGTGAGTTTTATCCCTGCCCATGGAGGTTAACACAGGCAGCGGAGTCCCACCCTCAGGGAAAAAGGCTGGTTTGAGCCACGACTCCCATCAGCAATGCAGTGAGAGGGAGCATTCTCCGAGAGTGGGGGGTTTCTGGCAAAGGGTTGAGAGGGATTTCCTTTCTGTGGATTTGGCTGCCT
>JAQZBX010104640.1:0-10933 GCA_029593785.1 Cabassous unicinctus | reverse complement strand
CCCTTCACCAAGGGTATCCTAAATTGGCTCGTGGAAACTAATCAAGCCCTTCCCACTTCCTGGCCTCCCCAGGGGAGCTGAAGTTCTGATGCTTGTCAGTGCAGAGTGATAAAATTGGCTGACTCTGCCCCATCTGGGTCTAAGCCTCAGTGTCAGTGGGCTGATGGGTAAATCAGGTTTCCTCAGCAGATTCGCCTCTCCCCTCAGCCTGGCGCTGTTTCAAGCCAGCTTATCTGCTCCCCAAAGCTATGAGGGGGTCCAGGCAGCCAAGTCCACAGAAGTTAAACCCCTCTCCAACTTCTGTCAGAGCCCTCCCTCCCTCAGAGTATATTCCCTCACACCGGGAGCGGGAGTCACGTATGTAGGATTCACGGCTCCAACCAGCCATTTTCCCTGCGGGTGGGGCTCAGCCGTCCATGTTAACCACCACAGGCAGGCTCAAAACTCACGAATCTCCACCAATCACTCCACATCATTGATCTGCCCACTGCTAGATGACCCAAGCTTCTCGCTCTGTGTGCCCACAGCACAGACCCTCAGGCAGGACCCCGTCCACAATCGGCCATCCCCAGAAAGCTTGTCAGTGGGTACCCTCCTAAACCGATGCCATCTTGCCTCTCCCCATACTGGTTTCTTCTTATTAGGCACTGCCTAAGTACTCGAGAGATTTTTGCTCCTCTATATGAGAAAGTTGCAGTATTCCCAGGATGGGAGTTATATATTTTTTTTATTTATCCTTAGTGTCTCCACCCACTGAGATATTACATTATCACAGGATGAACACATTCATATTCCATAGAAGCATGTCCCCAAGGCACCCTTTCCCACACATGGCCCCCACCACTAATTCACTGCACCAGTGACCATCCCCTGACATATTTGTCAAAAGAATATTCCCACCATTGTACAGTCAAACACATTCCTGCAAATCCCCAGAATTCACCTAGGGATTCCTTCCTCCAGCCTTCCCCCCAGTTCCACGGATTGTCCAACCCAACCCTCCTCCCCTGCTCACTCTCACATTCCAGCACCGTTGATCTCATGCAAATACCTGCACCAAACTCACCCCTATCCACTGCCAAACCAAACCCTTCCACTTTATCATAAGTACTGCCTATATTGAATATCAACTCACTACAGGATACTGCCTTTCTGTCTTGTGATAACTTTTTTCTAGACTTGATCTCTGTGAGTCTGCTCAATATGTTTAGGTCATATCAGTGAGTTCATGCATTATTTGTTCTTTATTGACCTGCTTACTTCACCAGACATAAGGACTTCATTATTCATCCAAATTGTCACATGTCTGAATACTTATTCACTCTTACAGCTGAGTAATATTCCATGGTATGTATATACCACATTTTCTTATCCATTCATCTGTTGATGGACATTTGAGTTGCTTCAAACATTTGGCAATAGTGAATAATGCTGTTATGAACATTTGTGTGCATATATCTGTTCTTTGTCCCTGCTTTCATTTTTTCTGAGTATTTACACAGCAGTGGGATTGCTTGATCATATGGCAATTTTATAGTTAGCTTCCTGAGGAACCAGAAAACACCCTCCACAATGGCTGCACCATTCTACATTCCCTCTAGCAGTGGATGAGGTTTCCATTTACTCCATATCCACTCCAACATTTGGAGTTCTCTGTTTTTTAATAGCCATCAGTCTAATAGGTGTAAGTTGACATCTCATTGTGGTTTTGATTTGCATTCCCCTAAAACCTAATGATGTTCAAATGATGTTCACCATCATTTCATTTGCTTTTTAGTTATATTACTTCCTGTTTGGAAAATTGTCTATTCAAGTCTTTTGCCCATTTTTCAAATGGTTTTTTGTCCTTTTATTTTCAAGTTGTAGGATTTCTTTGTATATGCTGATTATTAAACCTTTTCAGATAAGTGGTTCACAAATATTTTCTCACTTTGGCTAGGCTGACTATCACTTTCTTGAGAAACTCCTTTGATGCACAAAAGTTTTTAATGTTTAAGAGGTCCCATTTATCTATTTTTTTTTGCAAATATTTTGGGTGTAAAGTTAATGAAACCATTTCCTACTACAGGATCATTAAGATGTTTCCCGACATGTTCCTCTAGGAGCTTTATGATCTTGGCACTTATATTTAGATATTTAATCCACCTTGACTTAATTTTTCTATAAAGTGTAGGATAGTGATTCTCTTTCATTCTTTTGGATATGCAGTTCTGTTCACACCATTTGTTGAAGAGGCCATTCTGTCCTACTTGAGTAGGCTTCATGACCTTATGAAATAGTAGATGGCCATATATGCAGAGATCTATATCAGAAGACTCTATTCAGTTCCATTGGTCTGTATTTATATACTTATGACAATACACTTTTTAAAAATATTTTTCTCTATTTTTAAAGGAGCTTTAGATTACATAAATATTACATCAAAATACATGCAGTATTCCCATATACAAAACACCCTCTCCTACACTTTCCCCCATTAACAACAACTTTCATTAATATGGTACATTTGTTACAATTGATGAACACATACTGAAGCATTGCAGCTAAGCATGATCTGTAGTTTATGTTTTGTTTTATACTTTACACTGCACAGTTTTATAGGTTTTGAAAAAATATATAATGGTGTGTATCCTTCATTGCAATATCATGCAGAAAGACACCAATGTCTCCAAAACCCCATAGACCTGTTTTTCCTTCTCCCTCCCTTCAGAATACACTTATTCTTCCTTCTCCCTCCCCTCATAAACTCTGGTGACCACTATCTTTATATCAATGCTGAAAGTCCTTCCTTTACTAGAATAATAAGTCTACTTTAGTCGATAGTTGCATTCCCTCCTTATGTTTCTTTATTCCTCAGTCTTGAGGAGTTTGAGGTGTGACGCCCACTTTGCTTCCAATTGACAGGGTTCTTAGGTCCCATGGGTCAGATGGATGGAACTATCCTGCTTGCAGTTGTAGATATTGTGTTTATTGGGATGGATGTTGCCCATCATCATCCATTGGTTCATTGGACTGGGTGAGTCCAATTAACTGGAGAGAATGTGTAGGCTGCAACTTTGCTGAGATTCATGGCTCAGCCAACACATAAACAGAATTAAGACTGGATCTCATAGAACACCAAAGTGGGTATCACACCACACAGAGGGTCTCCTGAGGGCTCTGGAGACACCGAGGTCCTATATAAGGGGGGATAGCCCCAGAGATTGACACCTTATCAGTGGGCTTTACTTTTGATTCTGTGCTCCTGAAAGTGACAGAATTGGACTCAAATAAGTCCTCCCTGCACATGGTCCATCAGTCCCTTCTATCCAAACCTATATGTGAGGCTGGAGTTTGTAGAAATACTTCCAGAGACTGGAGTTTCTGGCCTGCTTATGCGCCAGCTATCCTGGAATCTCGGTGGAGCTGCAACTCCTACTCTACAGCTCAATGGACTCACCCAAGTCACCTGGTAAGGAGACGATGATGGACAATGGCCATCCCAGGGAATAGAGAGGGCTTGCAGCTGAAGGCCGGATAATCCTATCCACTGTATACATGGGATATAAGCCCACTCTCACTTGGAGGTGGAGTGGACATCACCATTCCAGTTACCTCAGGATTGGGAGAAGAACTACGGACTAGAGTGGACTTAATCGTATTCTGTTGTAGACATATTGTGATTCAAGAAATAGAAGAAATTATGACAGTGAGGTGGAGCCAGTGGCCACTAGACGCTTTTGGGGTGTGGAGGGGAAGGGCAGTTGTAATACAGGGGCTTTTTCAGGACTTGGGGATTGTCCTGAGTGTCATTGTGGCGACGGATATAGGCCATTTTACATCAGCGTATACCATGCAGAACTGTGTGGGAGAGTGTGGTCTACAATGTGAACTGTGGTCTATGCTTAGTGGCAATGCCCCAGGATGTGTATCTATTGCAGGTGATGTGCCACACTAATGAAAGTTGTTTTTGTGAGATGTTATGGGAGGTATGGGAGGTGGAGATAATGGGAATCCCTGTAATTTTTGTGTAACATTTATGTAATCTAAGCATCTTTTAAAATATATATGAAAGAAATAACATTTATGCAAGCAAATGCACATATTTTCATATATATCTATATATCATTTTACAAATATTGGTTTGTATTGTGAAAAATTTGATTTTTACCCACAATAAAGAAAATAAATAAAATAAAATAAAATAAGACTTAAGTCCCTAGGACATATATTTAACAGGTAGAGTGCTAATTATAGGTTCTAATAAATAGGGCGAAGAACCATGTGTAGACAAATTATAAATGAGTCTAATTCTGATACATTGGGGAGATGGGTTATCATATATTCCAAGGTAAGGCCCACTGATGGGGAAGGTGCCGATTTCCTGCGGTTGTCTGCCTTGCCTATAGTGTCTAGATGTCTCTAGAGACATAAGGAGCACCCCTAGTGAGGCAATATTTACTGTGGCAGTCAATGAGAGCGTCTTGAGATGTACATAAGTTTAACTTCTGGAATAATCTCCAGAAGATTATCTGGAATAATCTCTTAGCCATAATAACTTATTTGTTTTTAATATATCCCCATTTTGGTCTAGATCTTTTTCAAAATGTATCATTAGTTAGCACTTGGTATTAATCCCTTGGTGCCAGGGAGGCTCATCCCTGTGACATGAGTCATGTCCCATTTTCGGTGGAGTAAATCTTTCCGCTGTATAAAAGAATGTAGCAGAAACCCCCCACCCCAGGATAGAAATTCAATATTCTGCAAGTTATTTTGTTGGTCTCCAACCACTGAAACAAGATTATATGAACACATTCATATTCTATAGAGGCATACTCAGGTTGTATACCTCTCAACACATCTCCCCCACCACTGATATCCCAGAGCAGTGATCCTCCCCTCCCACAGTTGCATCACACTTGCAATCCAAAATGTCTCCTTAAACAAAGTCAACAAAATAATAATAATAATAAATAAATAATTAAAAATATAAAAATTATTTTTTGCATTGTGCCTTTCATCACCCTAAGTTCTGTTATTTTTTATGAATATTGACCATTTCTCCTGCATGGTCCTCCATTGTCTTATTTTTTTTTCACTTTATTTTCTAAGAAGCTTTAGGATACAGAAATGTCATATAGAAAATATAGGGGATTCCCATATACCACCCACTGAGATTACCCTATGCAAAAATGAACACATTCGTAGTCCAAAGAATCATGATGCAGGTGCACCCTTTCCCACACATTCCCCCATGACTGAAACCTTGCACCAGTGACCTTCCTCTGCCGTATTCATCAAAAGAATTTTCCCACAATTTGGTTCCACTGGTCAGTATGTGTATCCTGGTTCATATACCATGGAGTTTTGACCACTGTAGCTTTGTAGTATGCTTTAAAATCAAGTAAGGTGATTCTTCCAATTTTTACTTTTTCAATATGGTTTTTTCTATTCAATGCCCCTTGCACTTTCAAATACATTTCATAATTGGCTTTTCCAGTTCATTAAAAAAAATGTTGTAATTTTTATAGGGATTGTATTAAATCTGTAAATCAATTTCTGTAGGACAGAATTCTTAATGATGTTTAGTATTCAAAACCATAAACATTGAATAGTCTTCCATTTATTTGGGTCTTCTTTGACTGTCTTTCAAAAATGAGGGTGAATTTAGAATATTCACAGATAAACAGAAACTGAGGGAGTTTTTAACCAAGAGATCCACTTTGCAGTAAATACTAAAGGGTGTGCTACAGTCTCAAAAGAAAAGACAGGAAAGATAGGCTTGGAAGAGAGTCCAGAAATGGAGATTATATCACTATAAGTAACTAAAAGTCTCCGAAGAGCAGTGAAAATAAAATATGACAGATAAAACCCAAAGGACAAAATGGGTGAAGCAAGAACTGCCTTTACATTAATAACATTGAGTGTTAATGGATTAAACTGTTCAATCAAAAGACACAGAAAGGCAGAATGGATAAGAAAATATGAGCTACCTATATTCTGTCTGCAAGAGAGTCACCTTTGATCCCAGGATACCAATAAATTGAAAGTGAAAGGCTGGAAAAACGTATTCCATGCATTGAGTAGCCAACCAAACAATCAAACAAAAAAAGCCGGAGTACCTATACTTATATTAGATGAAATAGACTTAAAAAGAAACTAATAATGTACAATCTGAGAAGGAAGTCAGGGGAAAAATTCCATTTACAATAGTGACTGAAAGAATCAAATATTTAGGAATAAACTTAAGCAAAGATGTAAAGCACTTGTATTCAGAAAACTGCAACTCACTGTTAAAAGAAATCAAAAAAGATGTAAATAATTGGAAGAACATTCCATTGTCATGGATTGGAAGACTAAATATCATTAAGATGTCAATTCTACCCAAATTGATATACAGATTCAATGTAATCCCAATAAAAATTCTACCAGCAATTTTTAAATAAATGGAAAACATGATTATCAAATTTATTTGGAAGGGTAAATAGTCCCAAATAGGCAGAAATATCTTAAAAAGGAAAAATGAGGTAAGAGGACTCTCACTTCTGGACTTTTAATCATATTATCTCTCTACAGTGGTAAAAATAGCCTGGTACTGGTAAAGACAGACACATAGACCAAAGGAACCCAACTGATGGTTAAGAAACAGACCTTCACATCTATGGGCAAGTGATATTTGACAAACCTGTGAAACATACCCAACTCAGACATAACAGTCCATTCAACAAATGGTACTGAGAGTACTGGATATCCATAGCCAAGAGAAGTAAAGAGGAACCCTATCTCACATCTTGTATGAAATTAATTCAAAATGGATCAAAAACTTAATATAAAAGCAAGAGCCATAAAGCTAATAGAAGAAAGTGTAAGAAAATATCTTCAAGACCTGGTGGTAGATGGTGGATTCTTAAAGAGGAGGACTGAGATGGACTACTGGTATTTAATGTTTGTAGAAATTTAATTAACTTTATTGCAAAAATGTGGAAATGTATGGAGATGATGGTAAAACATTATAGTGAATAACAGCTGGTTTATAAATCGGAATGAGGCTGAAAAGTGTAGTCTAGGGTTGTAAATGCCAAATGAAAGAAAGCTAGAGAATAATCTAGGGACTGGATAACACAGTAAACCCAGAGGTGGATGAGTATTATGGTTGATTGTACAGATGCAAGAGTGTCCTTTGTGAGCTAGAGCAGATGTACATCACTATTGCAGGGTGGTGAGAATGTGGTGAAGCATGGGAAAAATACATCTGCAGTGACCTATGTACTGTTGTTAACAGTAATAATGTAATATTCATGTATCAATGCCAAAGATATACTGTTTTGATAATGGGGGAGTATGGAAAAAGTGTGCCAAATGTATGCTATGGACATGGTAATAGTCTAATGACATTATCTCATAATCTGTAACAAATGTTCCACCACAGTGCAGTGTGTTGATAGAGGGGTGTTGTATGGGAATCCTGCACTTGAGCATGATTGTTTGTAAGTTTACAATTTCTGTCATAAAAATATATTTTAAAAATAATGATAGAGTGTGTTGGGGGAAAATACACGAACTGTAAGATAGACTATTATTAGTCTTAAAATTTTGACAATATTCTTTCATCATTTGTAACAAATGTCTCACAACAATGCAAGGTGTTTGTAGTGGATTGATGTATGGGACCCCTGCATGATGATATGCATGTTTGCTTTGTAAGTTCACAACTTTTACTACACACTTATTATTTATGTATGTTCATATATAAATGGTATAAAAAACAATAATAATAGGGTGGGTTGGGGGGAAAATACACCAAATGTAAGATATTTTGGTTGGTAGTAATATTATGAGGATGCTCTTTAATCATTAGTTAAATTTTTTTCACAACAATTCAAAGTATTCTTGGTAGGGTGAGGTATGATATATGTTTTTTTGTAAGTTCACAACTATTTCTATACACTTATTGCTTATGTATGTTTATGTATGTGTGATACACTTCAGTAAATTAAAAAAAAACAACTTATATCAAAAGTCATTTTTATGTGAACTCTAAGTCAAACTCAGCATATAAACTCACTACTTTCCCATGGGTGTGGGGCATGACTCCTGGGTATGAGCCTCCCTGGAACGAAGGGATTATTTCCAAGCAACAAACAGCAATGCATTTGGAAAAAGACCTTGACCAAAAGGGGTAAATATTAAATACAAAAGGGTATCTATGGTTAAGAGATTTAAAAAGTAAGCCAGGAAGTCATTCCAGAAGTTACTCTTATGCACATCTCAGGAGGTTATTACTGACTGCAACAGTAAACATTGCCTTAAGAAGGGGTGCTCCTGAGGGCTCTAGAGATATCTAGACACTATAGGCAGGGCAGACAGTTGCAGGTACTCAGCACACTGTCATTGGAACTTACATTTGAATATAGGATAACCTATCCCCCCAATGTATCAGAATTAAACTCATTTATTGTTTTCCTACACATGGCTCTTATGCCCCTTTTATTTGAACCTATAATTAGCACTATAGTCATTAAATATGTGTCCCATAGTATTAAATCTTCTTTCGGTTCATATGCTGTTTGAGTCCTGAACCCAGGCAGAGTTGCAGCCAACACCTACACTCCAGTTCATCAGATTCACCCAGGACAATTAACAAAAGTATGATCATGGAAAATACACATCCCAAAAAAAGAGTTATCTACAACAGTAAGCAAGACAGTTCCATCTATCTGACCCAAGGAATCTAAACCCCGTCTCAATTTGCAGCAGAGTGTTCATCACCATACCAAAATCCTCAAGATTGAGGAATCAACAAATATAAGAGTGAATGCAAATATGGACTAAAGTAGACTTATTATTCTAGTAATGGAAGAACTTACAACATTGATATAAAGGCAGTGGTCAACAGAGATTCTGAGGGGAGGGAGAGGGAAGGTTAGTTGAACCAAGGGGCATTTTTGGGACATGTTCTACATGACATTGCAATGACAGATACAGGCCACTATATACTTTATTAAAACATATATAATTTTATGGCACAAAGTATAAACCGTAATGTAAATTATAGACCCTGGTTGGTAGCAATGCTTCAATATATGTTCCTCAATTGTAACAACTGTACCACACTAATGAAAGTTGTTGATAATTGGTAAAAGTGAGGAAGGGGGAGGTGGTGGGTTATATGGGAATCTCTTATATTTATTTTTTTAACAAATCAATTGTATTGATACATATTAATAAAGCATAAATCCATCCAAAGTGTATAATCAATGATATTTGTTGTAATAACATATTTGTGAATTCATCACTTCAATCATTCTTAGAGAACATTATTTCAATATTAATATTAATAAGCAAAAACCAAACAAACAAAACTCAACACCTCTCAATCTTTCTGTGCTTCCCCTGCTGTGCATAGTTGCTATCATTTTTCCTTCTCTCTAGTATGTTTGTATTTATATTTTGTTAAAATATTCTTATATGCAATATGACCCATGTTCGTGTTTCACATGAAGTTCTACTATCTTATACAGACTCATATTACAGTTTATAGCTTTCCTTCTAGTAATATACATGACCTTAGACTTTCCCTTTCAACCACTGTCAAGCCCATACAATACCACTGCTACTTATAAACACCATGATATCCTACAACCATTTCTATTCATTTCCAAAGATTTACAAACACCCTTTTTACCAATTCTAAACAGATTGACCCTCAGCTTTCCATTCTCTACCCTCCTTCTATTTTCTGGTGACCTATATTCTAATTATTAACTCCATGAGTTTATACAATATTTTTAGTTCATAATAGTGTAATCATACAGTATTTGCCCTTTTGTGTCTGGCTTGCTTCACTCAATATAATGTCTTACAGGTTCATGCATCTTGTCATATTCATGACTTCATTTATTCTTCGCACTGCATAAAACTCCTTTGTGTGTATACACAACAATTTGTTTATCCATTTATCCGTTGATGGACACCTGGGTTGTTTCCAACCTTTGGCAATCATGAATAATGTTGCTATGAATATCAGTGTGCAGATGTCTGTTCATGTCTCTGCTGTCAGTTCTTCTGGGTATATACCTAGTAATGGTTTTGCCAGGTCACATGGTAAGTCTATAGTCAACTTCTTTCAGAAGTGCCAAACAGTCCTCCACAGTGGCTGTACCAATCTACATTCCCACCAACAGTGAATAAACATTACTTTCTCTCCACAAGTGTGGGAGGGGAAGGGAGCAATGCCTATGGGAATCTCCTATATATTTAATGTAACATTTATGTAATCTAAAGCTTCTTCAAAAATAAAAAATAGAAGTTAAAAATAATTAAAAAGTTATTTTTAAAGAAAAAATTAATGATAGGGTATTTGCTCGATGAGTTACCAAATGCATATAAAACCCCAATAATTAGGCTAGTTTGTTTATGTAGGGAATTAAGCAAGCAGATGCAATGAAGAGGCCAGAAGTTATAGGGACTTTTTTTCATGTTTAAATGAGGTTACACAACTCCAGGGGGTGTGATGGGGAAAATACACCCTCCTGCTGACCCGTAAAATTAGGAGCATAAAAAAGATTGTGCTCCTTATTTTTCTTTAAAAATCTTTGCAATAATTTTTTTAAAATTTTTAATCATATTATATTTACCAAAAATTTGTAAAGATAGTACAGTGTTCCATAAACCCCTCACCCAGTCTCAGTTATCACCTTTTATTTTTAAAAAGGAATTTTAAATTAGTAGGTATATGATGAATAATTAAACAGCCAATAGTTGGGAACTTTTTAAAATTTTATTTTAGTTTAAAGAAACTTCAGATTACATAAATAATACATCAAAAATATAGGGGGTTCCAATACACTCCACATGTTCCTCCTCCAACACTTTTACCCATTAACAACACCTTTCATTAATTTGGTACATTTGTTACATTTTGAGTGTGCATTTGGGAAAATAAGTAATATCT
>JAQZBX010104639.1:0-10929 GCA_029593785.1 Cabassous unicinctus | reverse complement strand
CTGACCTGGGAGCTGGTGGCTTGGAGGTCCTTCGCTGGAGCTGATGGCTTGAGTAGTTGTGGTCCTTAGAATTAAAATTCAAAGTAAGCAAGTGCTGTGGCAGAGGCTATTATGAAGAGGAAGGCTATAGCAAGGAAGGTACGGTCTGCCAAAGACCAGTCAGCCGGAGCTACTATGGCCAGAATGGCACCAAAGAGAACAGCAAGAACAGCGATAATCACGATAAAAAGATAGTGGAACATTAGAAAATAAGCAAGTAGGACCGGAGGGGGGCCCCACGTTGGGCGCCAATTGTTGCTCGGCGGGAGGTAAGGACGGCGCGAATGATGTTCGCGGAGACAGGCTGATGGCGCAGTTTGCTTTATTGTGGAAGCTTACATCTTATTTAGTGGTAGGGAAGTGGGTGGGGTGTGGTAAGAAAGTAGGAGGGACATAAGAGGGAGGCGGGAGCGAGAAAAAGAAAAGAAAAAAAAGAGAGATGGGGGGGAGAAAAACAGCAAGTGGGCAATAGGGCAAGACAGGGCGATATCACCCGTACCAGGCCAAGGGCGTTGTCACCCGTTCCAGCTGCCCTGCTCAGCCAGTAGTGGTATCAACTACGGACTTAAGCTTACTAGATTGGTGAGCCACACTTCTGCTTGTTTCCCCTCACTTACTGGATTTTTTAGCCAGCCAGTTTCCCTGGGGTATTCAGACTAAAGACTTCAGTATCATTTTCATTAGAAAATCCAAATAGGAGTTTGCTCTGTGAAGTTCAGACTTGCCAGCCTCACTATTAGTTCTGTTTCTCTGGAGTAACCTGATTAACACAGGAAAGAGGTAAAATAAAGACATTTTCAGATAAAGTAAAATAAAGCAATTCATTGGTAACACATTCATTGTAAAATCATGGTTAAAAGAAATTATTCACATAGAAAGAAAATGATACCAGTTGAGAATTCTGAAATACTATTAATGAAAGAAAGGTAAAAGATATGCTACATCTGTGTAAATGGAATAGATTTTTCTCTCTTGATTCATTTAATATATTTTTTGTTAATAATTTTTTAAAAGATACTTAGATTACATAAATGTTACACAAAAATTATAGGGATTCCCATTTGCCCCACCTCCCACATCTCCCACAACCTCCCACATAAACATCTTTCCATTTAATATATTTTGGTTGTTAAATCACACACAAAATATAATACTATCTCATTTTAAGATGTAAAGGTTAAAACATAAGACCACTAAAACATAAAAGCAGAAGATAAACTATGAGATTGTAAAATTTCCACAATCAAATTAAAATAGTGATTCTAAGATGACTGTAAAAGTTAATATATACAGTTATGGCAAGAAAAATGTCTAAAAATTCTTCGTGGTAGATTTTATGCCTTAATCCCAAACCATAATAATACAATGAAATATCACTTCCATGTTTATGTTACATGTCACAATCGATGCTAAAATAAAAATATCATCCTGAATTATCTGGTGGCTCCAATGTAATAGCATGGACTCTTAAATTCAGAGAGCTTTCAATATACAGTGAGAGAAGAGGAAGTCAGAAAGATATAAAATATGAGAAGGACTTAACAAGATGTTGCTGGCTTTGAAAATACAGGAGCCCCTGAGAACCTGTGGAAGAAATACAGGTCAATTTAGAAAACCAAGTGAAACCTATTTTAAGGGCTGCAAGGAAATAGATACTTTAGTCTCTGAAAGGAGCTGGTTTCTGCCAAAAACTTGAATGAACTTGGAAGAAGTTTCACAGAATTTCCAGGAAGAAACAAAACCCTGAAGACACCCTGATTTTGGCCTTCAGTGATTGTGAGCAGAAAATTCAGCCACATTGTGCCTCAGCTTTTGACCTTGAAAACTGTGAGATAACTATTTGTTTTGGCTTAAGTCACTAAGTCTGTGGCATTTTTAGCAGAGCAATAGAAATATATGTAATAGCAATACTTAGAACAACATGAAAAGTTATAAAAAATATAAAAGAGATATTTTCAGAAAAAAACACCAATAGATTAAGGAAGATGGAATTCTAAAAGAGGCTCAAAAAGGAATGAAAGGGGAAATAGAAGTAAACAACTGTGGGAAGAACACCATAAACAAATAACAAAATGGTCTATTGATACCAAAAATTCCAAAAATCAGTTGAAATGTACATGGCATATTTAAACTAATTTTAAACACACATATTGTGAGATTTGAGTTAAAAAGAAAAAGCCCCAATTAAATATTGTCTACAGAAACTCATTGAAAATATAATGATTTAAGTAGATTAAAATTAAAATAATTAAAATAAAATATACTATGAAAACAGTATGAAAAAGAAAACTTGTATGGCTATATCAGTATCAGGAAAAAATGTTAGAGAAAGGAAAATTACCATAGACAAAGTGAGCTATTATATAATGATGTGAAAGTTAATTATCCATGAAGTCACTGTTGCTGGAGTTCCTCTAGGTTATTGACTATATTACATAACAGACTTTAAGAACATTCCAGTTTAGTTAGGCCAGTAGTTTATTAAAGAAATGAGAGAAGAGAATAGAAATGGGAGAACATAACAGTTTACAGGTCCCAAGATGTGCTTGTGGGTAGGTCCAGGCAGAGAAGGGAAGAAAAGGGAGTGATTTAGCCTCTGCACTTGTTTTTTTAAACCATTAATTAGTCCTCTGACTTGCTAATGTTTGGGGAAAGGGTTGCAGTTTTTTGCTGTTATTATTGATTATCCTACCTGTCAATTCCCCCAGGAGACCCAATAATAAGGTCCCTTGAAAATGTCTATGGCTTTTTCTTGATCCCTTTGACATCTCATTCTAAATGGAGGATACTTGCAGGATTCTTCCAGCAGCCTTCTTGTGATGGGTTGGCTTTACCTTAGGCAGGTTTTAGGCAGGTTGCCATGGCCACATGTTTCATTCATGGCTGCAGTTTTCTGCCCGGCTTCAGAGTCTTCTCGTTTCCTAAAGTAGCCTGCTTCATCATAACAATCTTAAACATACATATATATATAAACAGTTTCAGAATTCATAAAATGAAAGCTGACACAACTAAAATATAAAAAATACAAATCTACTTTGACACTCAGAGATTTTAAGACTCCTCTCTAAATAATCAATAGAATCATTATACCAAACCTCAGTAATCATACAGAAAAACCAAACTGCACCATTTACATTTATGGAACATTTCATGCAAAAACCACATAATAAAAAATATTATAAAGTGAAAATGGAACATTTGTAATGCTGAAAACAGTGGTTTAACTTATTGTAATTGATACTTTAGCTTAATTCTATTCCTTTAAATGATATTGTAGTTTTTTATACTTATTATTGTAATAGTTAATTTAGCTTAGTTCCATTTTTACCTGATATTGTAATTGTTAACTTCTGTTAAATGAGTGACTTCCCATAAAATTCTTAAACTGTTTAGACTCAGGAAGACAGATTTGTTCTCAGGGATCTGTCTCAAAGACAGTTGACCTCAAATTAAAGCTCATTTGCAATCTCATTTTTAAGGCATTGAAGTCTGTGCACAATTGAGCACAAGCCCTTGCTCAGCCACACATTCATCAAAATAGACCTTTACTTAATGTTGACACAGACCTTCAATAATGTAAAAAAAGAGAGAAATCTTAAAAAGAATTTTCCATTGAGATAATGGATTAAAATGAAATATGAATTAAAAAAATAAGAAAATCTCTAAATACTAAGAAATTAAACAACAGAGTACTAAATAATCAATGGTTTAAAAAAGATATACCAAAGAAAATTACAAAATATTTGGAATTGAACAAAATGGGAAGAAAATATACTAAAATTTGAAATATATATCTACATCAGTTTGTGGTAGGTAATTACTAACATCAAATGTATATTTTATGAATAGAATGGACTCAATTTTGATATAAATTTCCATATAATGAAACTAGAAAAGAGAACCCAAAACTTAAAAATGATGGAAATAGTATATACAACAATAGAAATTTAATATAATTGAAAGCAGAAACACAGTAGAAGGAAAGATTGTGGAAAAATGGTGAGAAAATAAAATCTCACCATGAATCAGTCTCACCACCCAAACAAGTACTGAACATGCAGGACTGTGTGAAACAACTATTTTTAGCTCCAGAGCCCAGTGGAACACTGTGCAACATTCAGAGAGGAGCAGAAGGAAGAGGCTTAAAATTGCAGGGAATACCTGTGGTTTCCTGGCACCCTGCAGTGGCAATAAAGCCCCATCTAACTTTCTCATGGCAGACAGCACTTGGGTCTGCAGCTGAGGCTTCTGGCACAGCTAACTGGTTCCAGGGTGGAACATAAAGAACAAATCATCCAAATTACTGGGTGTGTGGTCTGATTGCTAACCACTGCTATTGATTAGCTACTTTAGATTGCTGGGGGTTTCTCTGAAGGGGAAATGTTACCAACCTATTTGAGCAAAGGTGGCTGAAGAATCTTAAAGACAATAAACTTCTTCAAAACTATGTTAAATGACTGCATTAACTGGACAAGAGCTGGAACAAGTAAATGCATCTTCTAAAGCAATAGAAGGAAACTATGGCACAATTGCTGGTTCCTCCCTGTATCAGTCAGCCAAAGGAGTGCTGATGCAAAATATCCGAAATCTGTTGGCTTTCTTATTAGGGTATTTATTTGGGGTACAATTTTACAGTTACCAGGCCATAAAGCATAAGTTACTTCCCTCCCCAAAGTTTGTTGTCTTGTGTTGCAGCAAGATGGCTGCTGACATCTGTAAGGGTTCAAGCTTCCTCTTCCTCTTAAGGCTCTGTGGTCCCAAATTCTTCCAATATCAGGTGCAGGCTGTGATATGTCTCATGTTTCTTCCTCTCCAGGTTCAGCTGCTCTGTTCTCTTCACAAGTTCAGCTTAAATTATCCAGTGAACTGGTCAGCTCTCTTCCTAGGGCCTCTAACATATCTAATGGTGCGTTCTGTCTTTCCTTATGTATCTGCTTCTCTGTGTATGTACTTCACGGGGCTCCAGCATTAAAATCTCCACCATCAAAACACAAAACTCCACTCTCTGCTCTGCCATGTGGTTTTCTTTGTAAGTCCTTACCCCCTTGGTGGGTGGGGACTCAACGTCCTACTGATGTGACCCAATCAAAGCCCTAATCATAATTTAATCAAGTAAAAATGAAACCTCTGAATACAATACAATCTAATATGCCCAGAAGAAAAGACCAGTTTACAAACATAATGCAATGTTTATTTTTGGAATTCATAAATTATGCACTCCCCTACCCATTCTAATGTGAAACGGAGCCAGTTTGTGCTACCATAGGGGGTTCCTGACCCCATTCCAGTTGAGCATGGTAGCCCCTGTGTACATACTGAGGTGCATGTATATCAGTGCCAATCTATGGGGTTGCAGTCTGAGGGACTGAGCTGAGAAACTCATCTCAGGCCCATGCTCCCATAATCAGTCCTGAAAGCAGAGAAACTGATTGCACACAACTGGGAGAGTGCAAAAAACAACTAGACAAAATGGACTAGAAATAACACTATCTGCATTAAGTTACATAAGAGAAAACCCAGGAGGGGGTGAAAATCTATTTCAAAGGTGGTAGTGGGCAAGTTCATTCAAACTCTTGTAATTGTCAAAGTTGGAAGTCCTAAGACCACTAGCAATGATAAAGAGATATCAGACTTAAGTTACCAATGTTGGAAATGAAGGAGATAGATATTTAAATAAAAATTAAGGTATTATAAGCTATGTTATTTACAAATATAAACATAAAATTGATAAGTTAAATGAAATGGTGCAATACCTCTAAAATCACCAACCACCAAAATTCACTCAATTTTAAATAAATAAAATGAATAGAAGCTTACTGTAAAGAAATTGAATTTGTAGCTACTAAGCCTCAGGAATGAACTTTTCTTGGCTTAAAATGGTTTCAGGGTCAGATTTTACAAACCACTTAAAGCCCTAAAGAAGAAATTATATCAGTGCTCCACAATCATTTGAAGAAAATAATTTCATAAGACCAGCATTATCCAATAACAAAACCCAATGCAGCCAGGAGTAAAAAGTAAATACCACAAATATCTTTTACAAACTTTTGATAAAAAAATAAAAAAGAAATCTTAACAAAGTATTAACTTGAATCCAGCAACAAACACAAAAATTAATAAGCAATAGCCAAGTGAGTTTTTTACTAGTAAGCACAGTTGGTTCAATATTGGAAAAACTTCAATGGTTTCCATATATTAAGTCTAAATAAGAAAAACTAATAAGATCATAGGAATTGATGTAGAAAAACATTGGGGAAAATTCAACATTCTTTCACTGTAATAACTATCAGCAAACTAAGAATAAAATAAAACTTTGAAATAATAATGATAATCTACAAAAATTCTACCATTAAAATCATAGACTTAGTGAAAGATGAATGTTTAAACACTAGGATTGGGAACAAGAAAGGGATGTCAATTCTCACCATTCTTAGAAGTAATACAAAATCATGTAAAGGAATAAAACACTGAGAGATCACAAAAATGACTAAGGATTTCCCCATTCACCTAAGACATGATCTTGATATAAATTACTCAAGGAATCTACACAAAAATAAGCTTCCAGGAACTAATAAGCAAGTTTTGCAAGGGGCCAGAATTCAGATAAAACACCCAATAATCAATCTTATTTCTATGTACTAGCAATATAAAACATGAAAGCAAAAATTAACAGAAGAATATTACAATTAATCACATTACTAAGGAAACAAAATATCATGATAAATATCTAAATGCAACATGTACAGAATCTATAAGCTGCAAACTAAGACATTTGGTGTAATGTATCAAATATCTATGTTGAGATACATACTGTGTTTAAGGACTTCAAGAATAAGCATAACACAGGTGAATTTTTATATTGAGCTATACATTCACCAGAATTCTAGTTAAAACACCAGCAGGCTTTTTGTAGATCTAGACGAACTAGTTTTAAAGCTTACATGGCCAAGTCAAAAAACTAGAATAGGCAAAATCATTTTTTTAAAAAAGTATTAAGTGTGGATGAATCATACTATCCTATTTTAAGGCTTAATTTAGGGGTATGATTTTATGGCATAGTGACAGATAAATGAAGAGATCAATGGACATATGCAGAGAGTTCTAGAAACCTATACACATATGGTCAACTGAAGTTTAGCAATGCTATAAAACTTAGTCAATGGAAAAAGAATATTTTGAATAATTGATGTGAGAATGTTTGAATATCCATAAGCAAAAAAAAAAAAAAAAGATAAATATTGATAGATAATTAGTAACTTACCAAATAAGAAATGAAAATTCAAAGCTAGACAAGATTTTAAATAAGCCTGATGAATTTCAAATACTTCAGAGTATATATCGTTACATATACTTTAAGAATACTTAGTTTTATAATAGTGTACAATTTTATACATGGCATTAATGAAAATAAGTGACAATATATGCAGTGCCTGGCACTGCTAGCTGTCTCTCTAAGAGCTGTCTCAAAAACAAACCAATGCTTCCCATTCTTCCTAGAAGCGGGAATGAGGGTGGATGGAGCCATTTAGCTCATTTTCAAATATAGATTAAGTGGAATTTTTTGGAGCTTTTTTACAAAAAATTCTTACAAGGGGCTTGACTAGGAAAACACTTAAGCATGAACGACTTCTGTCTTTCCCTTTCCAGGTATCTGGACTGTCATGAAATGCTGGGCACTTCTGTGATCATTTCTACACTTGGGGAACCAGAGTCATGTGCTCAGGGCACTGAAGATAAAGTGTTAAAAACTGTGGTTTCATGGTGAAGTTTGGAAGTAACATTTCAATTCTGCAATCTTGAGTGTGGCAGAAAATAAAGCCTATTTTACATTAGCTAAATTTTGGGGAATATCCTTATATTCAAGAGTATCATGTTTCCAAATTCATACACTGAACAACCACAATTCAGCAGTGAAGAAGAGAAGGAGATTTGAAATCAATTAGGAGGAGCATGCAGGCATTTCCTCATATTTCATAATAAAGCATCCATCTCTATTGTCTGCAGCCTATAGCGCAGACATGCAAAGAAATAGAGATAAAAAGCTATTTCATAAAAGCACCAGGGAAAAACCAACTTGTAAGGAGTCCAGAAGACATTACAAATCTTCTAAATCATTATAGAGATTTTAAAAAAAGGGATAAGCATAAACATGTGAAGCACACAGGGACATATTAATAGGGTTAAATGTCACTAGATTATTTCCCAAAAGAATAACATGCCTGGTTAAGCATTTCTGCACTTTTTACAGTAATAGCGAAATTGACTAGAGATTAGGGTTTACATGTAAAAGTGAGAAATATTTTTCCTAGTATCGTTGTGTTTGTGGTTATTTTAAGTTTGTTCAACATTTTATCTGGAAAATTTACAAAGATATAGAATAATTGAAATGCTATAAGGAACATCTTATTATATTTAAATGAATTTATTAGTTTCTAACATATTTTATCTATCTATCTATATATATATATTTATATTGAAATTTGCAAATATAGATTATTTCAATTGTTCCATAAATACTACATATTCTTTTTTTTAATGTAATCTTCATATATACCTCTATGCATATACATAAATAATTTATAATGTTCTTAAATTATAAATATTTTTCTCAATTTACCAATTAAATATTTGAAATTATGTTGCAGAATTACTGACATTTCCTCCTTAAACACAATAGAACGTATCTGATGAGATCAGGACATTCTCCAACAAAATCATAACATCATTCTCATAGTCAAGGAAGAATGTCAACTTTAATCTAACAATATTACATTTGTTATATGTGCACATATATACAATATTACACTTTATACCATATCATATTCTTGTCCACATAATATGAAATAGGATAAATAATTAACAAACTTAATTTTATGGTAATCTTTCTACTTGAATAAATTATAATTTATCTAACTAAAAGATTATTGTCTTAATAAAGATTATTGTCAACATAAAGAATGTGTTTCTTTATGAACTAATATTAGAGATTTAAACAATATATATTTAAATAAAAATAAAAGACAAGCAGCATATAATATATAAAACAGGCCTCCTTTAAAGTAAGAAAGAAAGGAAAATAATAAAAATAATATATAACATACACACACATAAACATATATACACACTCATACATACAATTTTTAAATAATATATATTTTTAAAGATACTTAGATTACATAAATGTTACAAAAAAATTGTAGGAATTCCCATACACCCCACCTCCCACACCTCCCACAACCTCCCACATAAACATCCTTCATGAGTGTGCACATCACCTGTAACAGATATACATATCTTGGGGCTTGGCCACTAAGCATGGACCATATTTCACATTGTAGACCACACTCTCTCACACACAGATCTGCATGTTATATAATGATATAAAATAGCCTCAATCTGTCATTGAAATGTCACTCAGGATAATTCCCAAGTCCCGAAAAAGCCCCTGTAATACAACTGCTTTTCCCTCTCCCTATCCCTAAAGCATCCGGTGGCCACTGGCTCCACATTGATGTTGTAATTACTTTCATTGCATTAATCACAATATGTCTATAACAGAATACCAGTAAGTCCACTCTTAATAATACATGTAATAAGATTCACTGACACAATGCTTCAAAACCCAAAAGATATTAGGTTGGTTGGGTATAGGGTAGGAGGAGTATGGATGGCAGTGAAAATTTTGAGTATGAATTTTTATGTTTATCATTACATTTCATATCTCTTTATTTAAAAATAAATTATATTTAAATGGATGAGAAAAACAAGTGCTAAAATAGAATTCAAAGAGGAAAAGTGACATAATTATATATCAAATTCCTAATGTGATCATAAAGAATATAAAAAACAATTAATTTCAATACCTTATGAACATGGTATGCTAAGGATTTAAATTTAGTGACATATATGCTAAATACAAACTGGTTGCAAAGTAATTTGGAACTTTTTTTTCTTAGGGTTAGTAGCAACAGTGCAGTAATTATAAAAGTAAGAAACTTTTAGTATAGACTGTGAAAAATGATCAAATGTAGTGAAATCTTTGGGAACCAGGATTTTTACTCTGAGAAATAAAAATAGAATGGGAATATATGGAAGTGTACTTTGAGGTATTTTATTGATGGTTAATAGGAATTAGAAGAATTAGGGTGAAATTCTGAGTTCTTAAAATATATTTTTAAGTGTGTGTCATTTTAATTATAACCAATTAATTCCTAATGTTTTATAAGGTTTTTGATATTCAATGCACTGCTGGAAAATCTATTCAAGAATTACATGTTAAAATAAGATCAAAATCCCACTCATCTGAATCTAAAGGATTGTAAAAACACAATTTTTCACATGCATGGTACATAGTGTCAGCAACATAAAAGGACATAATAATACATTAAAAATAGTGTTAAAATTTATGTGTCTATAATAAAAATGTAAATTTATGCCATGTTGATTGTATAGTCATATTTTACCATAATTTTTTTTCTGATTACACTGACATAATCAAGTCACTGTTTCCTTTTGTCTGGTCAAAGAATTCCTGGAGAAACTTTTCTTGTGTCATACTCTGGAACATGAAAAGAAACAAAATTGTCACTCTGGTACAATTAATATTTCTTTTTCAACATATTAAATTGATCAGTTAAAAAATGAAAGCCTATTATTAGGTTGGTAATGATGTGGATTTTTTTTTCCAAGAAGAGAAGCATATTCATTCTAGAATCCTAACATTTGCTTTTCCAAAGGGAAAGGGGACATGATATAAAGTACACTACAAATTCCAATATGAACTCTACTGTTGTTGTTGCCTGGATCATTTTACTTTCATCAGGTTGAAAACTCATATTGGTAATGAAATCTCTGAAACTCAAAAAGCAAGAAAATACTTTGCTAAATACT
>JAQZBX010104638.1:0-10929 GCA_029593785.1 Cabassous unicinctus | reverse complement strand
CTGGGAGGCTGGGTAGCCGAGGGCCTTGAAAGACAGAGTGAAATTCCCCATAATCTCACAGGGGATTATGCCTAGGAGACAAAGTCCTTTTAGAAGAATAGGATTTGCCTCAAACATATAAAGCAATCGAACTCTCATAAATTACTAGTAGGAGAATAAATTAGTACTACTACATTGGAAACCTCTTAGGCAGAATATAGTAAAGATCTATTACAAATCCACTATGACTCAACAATTCTACTCCTGGGTATTTACCCAAGGCAAATGACATGCACCCATCCAGAGATAAGTGCAGGAACATTCATAGTAGCTTTATTTTTAATAGCCAAAATTTGGGGGAAGCCCTAACATTCAATGGTAGAATGGAAAAATAAGTGGTGGTATATTTACATGATAAAATATAAAGTAAATAAAAAGAACAAATTCTCACTATTTGCATCAATATGAATGAATCTCACAGACAAAATGTTGAGGAACAAAAAGAAAATACAGGTGAGTATATACTGTATGATTCTATTTATATGAAATTAATAAAATTAGCAAAACTAATCCAGATGATACAGGTGAGAGTAGTGGTTAACTCTGGGAAGGTGTCAAGTTGCAGAGGCACAAGGACACTTGCTAGGGGTACTGGAGATGTTCTGTGTCAGTCTGGTGGCAGTTACTTGACTATGCACATACATAAAAATGCATCCATCAAGCAATCACTCAATCAATAGACAGAATGATCTGATAAATGTAGCAAGATGTTAAAAATTTATGGATCTGAGTGTCTGGGGGATAAGAGTATCTGGAAGCTCTCTGTTTGGGGTTTGTATTATTTTTTAACTGTCCTGTAAGTTTCAAAGTATTTCAAAATAAAAAGTTAAAAATCCTTCAAGCTGTGTGCTTAGGTGAGATCTCAATAAAACATAAAAATCATGGAATCTTCTAATTTTAGAACTAGAAAGAAGCTTAATGGTCACCTTGACCAAGCTCTACTTTACAGGTAAGGAAACCGAGGCTCAGAAAAATTAAGAAACATGTTAATGTCATGCAGGTAATTTATTTCCTTAACATGTATTAGTTTACAGGGTAAACTAGAAAGGTAACTCACCTGCTTTCAGAAGCAGAAACTGAAATTAAAGCAATCATCTGAAAAATAAGTATCTGATTGCAGGGTATTTTAGGATTACCCCTGGAGCTAGAATCCAGGTCTCTTGGTACATAGATTATTGCTTTCATGACCACTGCCTTTTTTCCATTAACTTTGAACATTTAAAAAAATAGGAACAAATGATCGATCTGCATGAATTTATTTCTCCATATTTAAAAAGGCAACCTTTAATTGTAAAGGTTAAGCAAAACAATAAATAAATTAAAAGGGATGGCTCTTTCCCAAGACTTACCAAAAATACTCAATTTCAGCAGGGAATGCACTGCTGAAATCATTGGCTTTGACTATTGTTTCCTGTATGCTAAATCTCGGTTCTTCAGATTAGCAAATTGTGTGGCCTAGTAATAATCTCTCAACCCCTTTCCCTTAGTGCAACTTCAGATGCCTGTTTATTCGATGTTTATTTGGCACCACTGGTTTATAAATCAGCTAATTTAGAAAACAGAACCGAGATAAATCCATCTCCAGACAACCAACATATCTGTAATAAAATAAAAATGCAGGGGAAGTGAGTGTGGCTCAAAGTGTTGTGCACCAGCCTACCATATGGGAGGTTCTGGGTTTGGTTCCCAGGTGCCTCCTAAAGAAAACGAGCGAGATGGTAAGCTGACACAAAGAGGAGACACAACAAGGAAACACAATGAGAAAACAACAAGCAGGGAGTGGAGAAGGCTCAAGGGATTGGGCGCCTCCCTCCCACATGGGAGGTCCTGAGTTCGGTTCCGAATGCCTCCTAAAAATAAAAAAAAAAAGAAGATGAGCAGACAGCAAGCTCAAACAAGGGGGTGGTGGGAGAGAATTAAATAAATAAAAATGTCTTCAAAAAAAAATTAAAATGCACACACAACATTGCTTTGGGGATTTGTTTAAAGATGCTAACTGTGGCCCAGTATACGGGGTATACAGTATACATTCTGGGGCAGAATGTCTCTGCAGGAAGACCCATCCAATTTTCCTGCAACAAGACACAAATCAGTAGTAACTTCAGTTTTCTTTGATAAGAAACCACCATAACACTGCTCACTGTCTTAAGTTTGGTTCCCCTAGAAGTAGAGCCTGAGACAAAGATTTGAGTGAAAGTAAGTTATTTGGGAAATCAGCCTAGGAAGCACCAAGGTTGGGGGTGTGAGAGAGAAACCGAGCCCAGCTGGGACTCCATCAGCTGCAGCTGCTGGTGTTCTGCATGGAACATGCTGGGCAAGGGAGCTGGGCTGGTTTTGCTTGGGGGCTGCTCCGGGCTTAGGTCCTGGAAGCTTCTGCCCTTTCTTTGTGTAAGCTGAGTGCGCAGCTATAGCTAGAGAAAGACTGAAGGCAAAAAGTGATGCTCTCTGCAGTAAGCCATCTCTGTGTAAGGAACTGACAAGTGCTGAGGGTATAAGAATGGCCACCGACAGGGTATGCTACACATCTAACTCAATTAGTGGAGCATTAGTGCAAGGGTGTGCAAGAGAGTCGTTTCTCAGCACAAGGATTACGCATGTGGAGAAAGCACTGGTTGGTAGGATAAATAGAAATCACTCAACAGAGGATCTGCTTTACAATGACTTGCTTGAAAAATAGAAATAACAGGAATTCTTCTCTTATTTAGATGCTGGACCCTCTGTGGCCTAATAGAGCAAATGAATTATTTTTCTCAATGGGAAAATCAACGTGGATGGTCCCACAGTGCAAGAGTGTTTTTGGTCAGTTCAGTGGAAGAATGAAAGAAGAGTGCAACACACACAGTATCAAGGGATTATTCCCAAGTAAAAATATACATATATTACATTTTAGATTTTTTTCAATGTAATGCAAGAAAAAGAAAGTAAATGGAAAGTAAAAGAATTGCTAAGGTTTAAATAAATATTTCTTTATCATAAGAAATTATTTTCTCATAGATTCCTCTGAGGTTAGGAAAAGGAACTATGATATCTATTAAGAGATAGGTATCCTTGGTTATTGCTGTTGTTGTTTTATAAGTAGAGCATTCAAATTTAGATAAGTTCTCTCTTTTCTCTAACAGATTAAGTCATTAGCATGATTTCATTTCCTTGCCCCAAATCTTGATTTTTGTTACTCATGTTTTCACACTGTCAAGATTTAATAATGAAGGAGCAGATGTGGCTCAAGCGGTTGAGTGCCTGCTTCCCACATGGAAGGTCGGGGTTAGGTTCCCGGTGCCTCCTTAAAGCAAAAAAACAAACAAGCAAAACAAACGAAAAGACCAACTCAGGGGAGCTGATGCGGCTCAGTGGTGGAGAGCCAGCTTCCCACATACAAGGTCCAGGGTTCAATACCCAGGCCGAGCACCTAAAAAAAAAAAAAAAAGAGTGTTTTCTAAACACTCTTTTCTTTAGCCAAGATTTGCATACTTTTGAAATGTTCACTTTTCAAAAGCCTTTTATCATAGCCTGTCCATTCCTACATTCTTTATTTTGATCCACCTTTTAAATGGCTGAAATTCATGATCAAGTAGGTTTTTGAAGAAGGGCCCTTGAGTTCTGGAAACCCTTGAGAGGTTTTGTTTTGTTTTGTTTTGTTTTGTTTTGTTTTGTTTTGTACTTGTCTTTATTCTTGTCATCTTGGCTGGAAATAATACTCATGCTTCACACTATCTTACTTCAGGGCTACTTTGTAGCCTCTTCTCTACTCTGGTAGGGCACTGAATATTGCTATGAAGCAGCCTGATGCAAGGCACTGGCCAAATAGAATTAGGTCTGCCCTGGCTGCCCCTTCCTGTGAGGTTGTGGCAACTTGATAAATAAAATAATGTGTACTGATATATTTTGGAAAACTTTCTCACACTCAACAGAGAGAAGATGTTATTTTTGTAGTTTCCACTTTCTTCTTATACGCAGTGAAGAATTTGCTCAAATATTTCATCTTTACACCGGTTTGGGTACTATTGTTGCTAATCTAGTTTCAGAGATTTCATTCTCTACTCTATTTTACTAGAATAGCTGTTAGAGTGAATAAATTTAAAAACCCCTCTTTTTTTTATTTTTTTTTTCAAGGCAACCTTAAAATAGCCTTGAAAACAGTTGTTTTTTTGTAACTAAATGACAAATATGGTGATTATTTTTTAATAATTGACTGATTATTTGCAATCTGAAATCCCACCATTAGGGATAGGTAGCTAAAAGAAAAGAAAGAAAAAGGAAAAAATAATAATAATGAAGCTCAGGGACCAGTAAGATGTTTCATATCTATTTACAATTCTGATTGCACTAGATATATGATTACAGAAAAGCAAAGCAACATAATAGGATTTCTTGCTTTCATTCTACCCTGGAGACGAGCAAAGCAAAGGATAAACAGCTGAGCACACAGAACTAGAAGCCTATGTATGCTTTAAAATCTAGCAAATCAGGAAGCTAAAGGACATAAATACTCTTGATAATTCTTCAAACTGAAAACTGTGCCAGTTTATGATAATGACCAAATGGAAACCTACCTTAGCCCTATGTCAAATGAACTTTTGTAGGACCCTGTAAAGCCCAGGAACTTCATACTGGAATAGATATAAGTAAGATTCTAGCAGATGCATTTACTTTTATGCTGGGCTTTCTTAGGATTGTGCCAACAGAGCACCTACCTATGGAATGCAGGGGTTATGCAACTTCCTTGAGTCCTTCCAAGGATTTATTAATATTTCTATTCCTCATGGGAACTTTCAGTCTCAGAAAGATCACTGCTTAAGTCTGCCAGGGCTGCTATAACAAAGTACCACAGACCAGGTGGTTTAAACAATAGAAATTTATTCTCTCATGGTTCTGGAGTCTGGAAGTATGAAATCAAAGTGTCAGCAGGGCCATACTTCCTCATAAAGGAAGGAATCCTTTCCATGCCTCTCTCCTGGCTTCTGGTGGGGGGCCGGCAATCCACGAAGTCCCTCAGCTTTTGCCATAACTCAGTCTCTGCCTCTGTCACATAACCATCTGTCTGCCTGTTTTACTCACTATATGCAAATTTCCTCTGCTTATAAGGACACCAGTCATGTTGGATTAAGGGCCCACCCTAATCCAATTTGGCCTCATTTTAACTAATAATATCTTCAAAGATCCTATTTCCAAATGCGTTCACATTCACAGGGCCAGAGGTTAGGACTTAAACATGTCTGTTTGGGAGACATTGTTCAACCCATAACTATTGTGAAACACACTCGACCTTCAGATCCATTCACCTTTTCTTTCTGAGATCAAAAGGCACTTCCCAGTACACTTCCTTTTCATTCCAGCCTTCGGAACCACCACCCCACAGCCTTCCTCCAATAGTTAGGTTGAAGGGCCCATTGAAGAAGCATTTGTACTGGTCATGGTATCTAGTGGAGTAGAAAGCGGACTTGAAAAGCCTCATGGTGCCATACGAATGTAAGGCCCCGATATATAAGGAGCCAAAGAGAAGAGACACTCTGCTTAAAATGGCAACATGTTTCAAAGCTGGATATATTTTATTCATAAATAGCATTTAGATACAGAGGTCAATAAGATGTTCTCAAAGATCCCCAATGCATTAGCACAGACACACGAGAGAGGAAAGGCAGTGCACTTATGTGTTTCTGTCCATTTGACAGCAAACCCCAGGTGGTTATACCCATACACCTAAGAAACATCGTGCCAGATCACTTGCAAACCACAAACATTGGGTTTATTATTTTTTTTTAATTTGTGGACATTACTGAACAATTAATCATTATCTCTGCTGTGCAATTATATCACCCAACTTACTTTAGCTCAGTTTAAACTCATTCTTCAAATGTCATGATTTCTGCTAACAAAAATATTTCTGGATAACCTATATTTAAATTGTAATCCCCTCTGCTCCCCTCTGCTCCACCCCCCCCCCCAATAAGTTTATTCCATCTGTGCACTGGGGGAGATGGTCTAACAGAGCAGAGGAGAGATTGTTTCACTCATCTGCTACCATCAGCCCTATCCATTCCGTATGAAACATACTGGAATTTTTAAAGCACATCTTAATGCCAGTCACTTTATGTGCCAATCCTTTGCTTTTCATAAAACTATCAAATGTAGACAGTGATACTTGGAAGCCAAAAGGTTTTAACAAAGGTCAAATCCTTCCTCTGTCCCCAGGAGCACCAACTCAATAACTTCTGCAAAGCCCGGGAGGTAGGAGTTTCCCAGCTCCAGGAAAACGTGCATTGCCCACGTGGGGGCGGAGCAGGTAGTCAGCCTGTTGCGACAGAAATGGCTTTACTCATACATGTACACACACAGGCATTCACGATACTGTCACTTCATTGCTCCCGCTGGATTTTCGTGCTTCAGAGAGTGGAGAAAAATTATGTTCTTCATCTAAGGGTTACTCATTCCTCACCTGTGTGATTTTCATAAGCTCAAGAAACCTATTTCTCATTTGTGGATGGAGGAACGAATATTCTATCGGAAGGTACTAGTGCAAAAGCATAGCCTGGTGACAGTGCAGCTTTTACAGGGCCCCAGAGCCCGTTCCAAGGATGCTGCACCCCATAACCACACTGTAGAGTAAGTATTTCCAGGACGGGCATCAGTTTAAGGAATCTGCAACTCTAGCTGCTTTTCATGGGACTGCTAAAGAATTGAGTATTGAGAACTCATGCATATAGACTAACTTGTCATATTTTAGTCCTGAGATAGTAAAAGAAATCCATAACATTCCCAAAAGATTTGTGCACAGAGGGAAAACACCAGTTCTTGAAAATCCTAAACTCCTTTTTTTAAGTAATATAAATATATATGCCTTATAAGAGCCTAAGGAGCTCAGTCTTAGAATTTGCTTTTGCTTAATTTGATCTTGGACCTGTACCTACTTTATAAAAGCCTTCAATTCCATATTTGAAGGCAACTAAAGCTCCATTCTTTTTACCTTTGCAGCATATATATATATTTAGAGAGAGAGAGAGAGAGAGAGAACACAGTACTGCACTCAGTATTTCAGCAAAACAAAACAAAAACATCCTGCTGTTTAAAGTCACAGAAAGATTGCATAAAAGGCAGAAGTAAACAAATAAAACAGAATTATTTTTTTTTTAAAGAACTTTAAACATCAATGGTGCTGCAAAACTGCTTTTGCAATTACGGTGTTGTTTGGGGCCCTTATGTTTAAGAGGCACTGCATAAATACAGACAGAATCGTCTAATGCACTCTTTCAAAACAGTGCTAGGTGCCTACGACACTTTGGTTTGCTTTATGGGGCAACATTTTGGCGACACATCCTAGACTAAGAGGAAGGCTGGAAACCAAGCCCGTGGCAAGAACCAAATCCACCCCAGTTACTTCTTCTCGTGCTTCTTGGTTAGTTCCCCCACGCCGAGGCGGAAGCTGCCGCTGGCTCTGTCTTCCTTCCGCCGGTCCTCCTGGGAGACTTGCTGCACAGCTTGCAGGATGGCGTTCTGCACAATCTGTTTGCTGGCATTCTGCAGCCTCACCTCCTCGGGCTCATTTCCAGGCTTCTCACCTAGCCAAAAATATGAGAGGGAGAGAGAAGATTTCAGAAACTGTGACAGGGAGGGGCTGAGGGGAAAGGTGGGGGAAAGGGTGAGGCATAAGCCCACGCTGTAGTGCCCAGTAAACTGTAAGGAATCCTCTGTAGCACACACTGCTATTATCTCCGCTTCTTCCTTTCCAACAGAATCCCCATTTCATTTTCCCCAGGAAGGTGTCTAGCTTAATAGTCTCACCATCCCAGAATCCTCTGCTGCGAGAGGTGGTCATGAGATATAGTTCAGGTCAATGAGGACTTCTGTGAAGGTTTTTTGGAAAAAGACTCCTGCCCCTTTGGCTTTTTGCACCTTCTCCTTCTTCCCAGGAGGAATGCAGACAAATGCCCTGAGGTGGTGTGGCCATCTTATAATAAGCATGCAGATAAAAGTCAACTTTCTGGACATGGTGGGGAGAATGAAAGAGCCCAGTTTTGAAGGCACCATTGAGCATCTCCATCAGCCATGGACCATTTACGCCGGGCTTCTTTGTATGTGAGAAAAATAAACCCCTTTTTGCTTAATCCACATTAGTCAGGTTTTGTGTTACTTGCACCCAAACACATGCCAAACAGAGATAACCTCACTGGGACTGGAGAAAAGTAGAAAGTTATCACTGAATCCATTTCTATCTCAAACCTGCTCCCAGAATAGCATCAGAAGGAATGAAACCATTCATCAGAAGCTTTCATCAGTCATCTAGAAGCCGGGTTGACAACTGTCTCTGCAAAATGCCAGATAGTAAATACTTGAGGCTTGTGGGACATAGCATCTCTGTAACAACTATTCAACTCTGCTATTGCAGCATGAAATCAACTACAAACAATGGCTTTGTTCTGATAAAACTTCATTTGCAGAAAATATGCTATAGGCCAGATTTGGCCTGCAGGCCATAGTTTGCCAATCCCTGATCTAGAATCATGGGAATTTTCTACCCAACATTGGTTCTTCCCCTTCTTCCTTTATTGGAATTATCCTGCATGACATTGCAATGATGGATACAGGCTATTTTATATTTTGTCAAAGCCTGTAAAATTGTGCCATGCAAAATATAAACTATAATGTAAACTATAGACCATGCTTAGTAGCAATGCTTCAATATGTGTTCATCATTTGTAAAAAATGTACCACACTAATGAAAGATGTTAATGGGGGAAAGTGGGGGAGGGGAGAGGGGAGGGGGATATGGGAATCCCCTATATTTTTTATGTAACTTTATTGTAACTAAAGCTTCTTTAGAAATAAAAAAAATAAAAAATAAAAAAAGCCCTGACTTAATTTAGAGCTATATAACTGTGCATAGATAAGTTCTGACCAATCAGAGATAAATGGAAGTTCATTTAGTGAAAATCTGGGGAAAATCTTTAAAAGAGAACAGGCAGATAAAGGTCCTTTGCTCCCTCCCCAGCCTACTGCCTCCAAATCTAACATGATGGCTATCATTAGAGGGGATAATGCTAAGCCATTAGGGAAGCTTTACAATGGAAACCACTTTCAGACATTTTGGAGGAAAGTTAGAAAGAGCCTGTGATTCTGATGACCAAGAAATTACCATATCAGTCCGAGGCTGTCCACCTCCAGAATCCTTTTAGGTGAGCAAAAGATAATATATCTTATTCAAGGCACTTTTATTTTGAATTTTCTTTAATTATGCACCAAATGTAATACTAACTCATTCACTGCAGAATGATCATGAATCTAACATTTGATTAAAGTGCAATCTTGAAAAATTTAAATCCCACCTCCTTATATTTATAGTGATAAAGAGAATGGCCATTAGTCCTTATTCTAAATTATCTTTTCAGATGTTTCTCCTATTCAAATCAGCTGCAGCCATGAGAATGCTTTTAAAATGGGGGCGGTTTTCACCAAGGTTGATTCATTACCCACAGAATTTATACACACCCATCAGAAAAACTTCAGAGAATATTGAGTCATTCTGCAAGTCCAGAATGACTCCTACCCCTCTAGACACATAATTGTCATTTACACAGCATTTGTGTCATTAGCACCAGCCCTTGAGGGATTTACAGTCTAGCAAGGTAGGCAAGGTGAACCCGTTCAAAATGAAAGAACAATTCCTTCAAAAAATGCAAGATAAAATGTGCCATCTATACCAAATCAAGCAGAGAAGGGATCCAGAGCTAAGATGTGTAAGAGTCTCGAAACTAGAAAGTGTCAGAGAAGAATATTTTGAATATTTTCTGTAGAAAAAGAGTGAAGAGCAGTGAACAGTAATTCTAAGAGACTCTAGAGCACAGCTGTGAATAATGTGTGTGTTGTTTTTTTTAAAGATTTATTTTATTTATTCATTTCTCCCCACCCCCATGTTGTTTGCACTTGCTGTGTCTGTTCGTCTTCTGTTTCTTTAGGAGGCACTGGGAACCGAACCCAGGACCTCCAATGTGAGAGGGAGGCACCTAATCACTTGAGCCACTCTGTTCCCTACTTTGTTGTGTCTTTCATTATGTTTTTCTTCTTGTTGTGTCATCTTGTTGCATCAGATCACGTCTTGCTCATCTTCTTTAGGAGGCACCGGGAATCTTTGCTCCCTGCTTTGTTGTGTCTTCTTGTATCTCTTGTTGCATCATCTTGTTGTGTCAGCTTGTCCCACCTGCCCATCGCGTCAGCTCACTGTTTTCTTTAGGAGGCACCAGGAACCGAACCATGGACCTCCCATGCGGTAGGCAGGAGTTCAATCACTTGAGTCACATCCACTTCCCGTGTGTGTGTTTTCAATAAAATTTTATGGAAGTAGATCATTCATACATGAACATATGTAAACAATAAGTGTATACTAAAACTTGTGAACTTACAAAGCAAACATGCATATCATCATACAGGGCTCCCACACATCACCCCACCACCACCATCTTGCATTGTTGTGAAACATTCGTTACAAACTATGAAAGAGCATCGTCAAACTGTAACTACTAACTATAGCCCTTATCTTCCGTTTGGAATAAGAATGTGTGTTTTAAAGCATCTCGGAGCTGAGTTCACGTCATTTCTGCCTCTTTCAGCTATGCCATCTTCGGCAAGGCACCTCGCATCTCTCAGCCTGTTTGAGCATCTGCAAAATGGGCAGGTGCTACCTATTTTAGGAGATTCACTAGAGAATTAGGTGACAACACATATTCAGCACTTAGTGTGGTTTCTGACACATAGTAAGCACCTGGTAAATGCCTGCCATTATTTACTAAGGTGTTGCAACAGAGAAACCCCAAAAACAGAAGTGCTCACACTAGGGAAAGAGCTGTATGCTCTCTCCTGTGACAGTCCAGAGGTGCTCCAGGTATGCAGGTGGCTCAGCTC
>JAQZBX010104637.1:0-10931 GCA_029593785.1 Cabassous unicinctus | reverse complement strand
ATTAATTGTATTTGGCTATTGTATTGGCTTCATCTTTAAAAAAGCTTTGGATCACAAAAAGGTTACAACTGGGGTTGGGAGAGGACTGTTGGTGGGGGGGTGTCAGTGATGGGGGGTGCATGGGATGAAGTTCACCTGAACATACATACAAGGTATATAAAATTGTTCAAATTCTCATGGGGCATGGTCCCAGTGGGTGGAGCATCACTCAATAAATGAGAGAATACTGAATTCCCATCCTGGGGAGCTCTGCCATATTCTTCAAGGTAGCAGTAACAGTCCCCTAAGTGAAGTGGCAGTGTCTGGCAAAGGAGCATGATCCACTGATGGGGCCTTTTTATTGATGACTAGCCTTACAAGTCTTTGCTCTTGAAATTGAAACTTAGGCTATTGTTATGGGGTGCCTAAGGGTTGCTTTCTGAGGGCCTCCTTGTTGTGCAAATGTGGACTCTGTCTAAGCCAAACTCAGCATATGAATGCATTACCTTCTTCCCAACATGGGACAGGACTCCCAGGGATGAGCCTACCTGGTAATGAGAGATTACTACCATGTGCCAACTGGCAATACAACTGGAAGAAACCTCGGATAAAAGGGGGGAAAAGGTAAAGACAAATGAGTTCATATGGCTCAGAGACTTCAAAGTGCATCAGGAGGTCATCCCAGAGGTAATGTTTATGCACACCTCAGTAGAACATCATAGGCTACCAAATTGCATATTTCCCCAAATAGAGCGGCTCCTGAGGGCTCTGGAGACACCCAGGTCCTATGTTAGGGTGAATAGCTCCAGAGTTTGATGCCTTATCAGTGGGCCCTCCTTTGGAATCTGTGTTCCTGAGAGTGACAGAGTTGGACCCAAATATGTCTTCCCTGCACATCTGTCCCTTCTATTCAAACCTATACTGGTGCTGGAGTTTGTCAGTGTACATCCAGAGACTGGAGTCTTTAGGTTGTCCATGTGCCAGCTAGGCCCAGAATCTCAGTGGAGCTGCAAATCCTACTGTACAGCTCAATGAACTCACCCAGGACACCTGGAGGGTAGATGATGATGGGCAACGGCCATCCCATGGAATGTAGAGAGTCTGCAGCTGCAGGCAGGATAATCCCATCCATCTTATCCATGGGATATAAGCCCCCTCTCAATTGGAGGTGGAGTGGACATCATATCCCAGACTCCTAAGGATTGGGGGAAGAGCTATGGACTAGAGTGGACTTACTGATATTCTGTTATAGACATATTGTGATTCAAGCAATGGAAGAAATTACAACATTTATGTTGATCCAGTGGCCACTGGATGCTCTGGGGGCAGGGAGAGGGAAAGCAGGTGTAATACAGAGGCTTTTTCAGGACTTGGGAATTATCCTGAGTGGCATTGCAATGACAGACATAGGCCATTTTAGGTCATCATATATCATGCAGAACTGTGTGGGATAGAGTGTGGTCTACAATGTAAACTATGGTCCATGCTTAATGGCAAAGCCCCAGTATGTGTATATCCATGGCAGGTGATATGCCTCACTAATGCAGGATGTTTATGTGTGAGGTTGTGGGAAGTTTGAGAGTTGGGGCATATGGGAATTCTTATAAATTTTGTGTAATATTTATATAATCTAAATATCTTTTAAAAAATTTTTTAAATTTATTAAAATAAATAAATAAAGATTATCACAAGAAAAAAAAAATTTAGAGAGGCAGAAACAGAATAGCAACTGTGTATGGCAGAGGATGGATAGAGAGATTGATGTGATTATTAAGTGGTAATTCTTTAAATTGTTTTTTGTTTATTATTATTATTGGAATAATGAAAATACTCTAATAATGAATGAAGTGATAATGCAAAACTATGTGATTATTTCAAATACCACTGATTGTACACTTTGAATGGAATGAATGATTCATGAATATCTGTCAATAATATTGATTTTAATAAAATAAAGGGCAAAAATCTCTAAGTGATTTATATCAGTATATAATCTGAATTACCAATTTTTCATTTGAATGACAAAAACAGGTGACCTGCTAGGACATTAAACAAAGGAACTGAGAAAATAAGGGATGGTTCTAATTTTGCAAGACTAATATCTCTGCTTTAACAGATATCTGAAAAGCTATAGGATCTTTTACTTTAAATTCTTGATATATATTTGCATTAAGGCAGTAAGAAGAGCACAGGACTTTGAGTCAAAACAACCAAATTCTTGCCTCTGGTCTTTTTGTACACTATCAGTGAAATCTTGGACATGTTACTTAAGGGTTCTGTATTTGATTTTTCATTAACAAAATGGGATAGTAGTATGCACTCTACATTTATGACAGGGTTAATGGGAAAATGGAATAAGGCAAAATACATGTGAAAGCACTGAAAAATATCAAGCATTCATGTAAATATCCTTAAACATTAATTGACTCATTGAAAAATATTTATTTGTATTTATAAATGCTAAGTACACATTCAGTGATGAAGAGCAACAACAAAAAATTCCCATGAATTTGTGCTCTTGTGAAGCATACATTTTGGTTCAAGGGGACATATAATAGACAAATACAATATATTAGATGGTGATAAATGCTACAGAGGAAATTAAACTTGAGAAAGGTAGTAGAGGGTGTTGAGAGATAAGGGAATTAATTCAACCGTAAATAAGTTTGTCAGGAAAGGCCTCATTGAGAAGTTTACAAAGATCTGAAGGGAGTGAAGGAATGAGCCATGTGGGAATCTGACAAAAGTGCATTCCAGGCAAGAGGCAGCAAATGCAGTGTCCCTGAAACAGAATTACACCGGAGGGTTTGAGTAGCAAGAAGGCCAGTGAGAAAAGAATGGAGGAAGAGTAGCATAAAATGAGATAAAGAATATAAAGGGGCCATATCATATAGGGTCCTGTAAGCTATTTTAATGACTGTGGCTTTTACTTTAAAGAATCTGAGAATAGGGATTTTATGGTCATCTGAATTACATTTATGAGAACAGATGAGAGGTGGACAAAGAAGAAGCAGAACTTGGCAATGATCCAAAAGAGTGATGATGCTGGCAACAAGGAATTATTATGAAAGGTGGTGAGAGGTGGTCAGATTCTGGATGCTTTTAAATATTGACTTCCTTCAAAATTTTAAATATTGATTATGTGGATATAGCCAAAAAGTGAGGCTTTTCCTCTCCTTTGTAATTTGTGACTTAATTTTCATTGAAGCCTCAGATATACACAGAAAAACTGCACAATTCATATGTGTGTATATTGATAAATTTTTGAAGTGAACACACCCATAAAAATGGAAAACAAATTGATAAAAAGAATATTAGCAACATGCCAGAAGCCTTTTTCATCTCCTCTTCCAGCATCACACCTCCACTGCTGTAATCATTATAATGACTTGTAAAACCATGTATGTATTTTGCACACTTTTGAACTTTATGGAAATGAAACAATACATTATGTACTTAATCCTGGACTTCTTTCTCTCCACATTATATTTATCAGACTCATCCATATCAGTGCAAGTCGTTCATATATATTTATTTCTGTGTAATGTTTCATTGATGAATACTCCATGATTTATTTTCCAATTCTACTATTTTGAACACATGAAAATTTCTAGTTTTGAGCGAGGTTGTAAAGTGTTGCTGTGAACATTCTTGTGCATATCTTTTGGTTATATTATTGACTGTGTAATGATATCATATTGTGACTGGAGAAGATTCTTCATTTCATACATTGGCCACTTGTTTATCCTCTTTTATGAAGTGTCTTAAGTGTTTTTTCCATTTTTCTACTTGGCTCTTTGCCTTTCTTATTAATTTGTAAAGGTTATTTTTATATTAAGGATATGAGTCCTGTCTTGTATATAAGGATTGCAAAAGCATTTTCCCACTAGTTAGCTTGACTTGAACTTTCTCCATGATGTCTTTTGAGGACAAAAATTTCTTAATTTTTCTTTTATAATTAGCACTGTTTCAAATCAATCAATTTTAGTGATACATATTAATAAAGGATAAATCCATCCAAACTGTACAATCTGTACAAGCACCTATTTCTGCATTCATCACTTCAGTCATTCTTAGAACTCTTTCATTATTCCCATAATAATAATAATAAACAAAAAACAAAAACTCATTACCTCTCAATCTCCCTATGCTTCTCCTGCTGTACATAGCTGCTATTCTTTATCCTTCTCTCTAGCATATTTTTTAATTGTATTTTGTAAAAACAGTCTTATATATGCAATATCACACATACTCGTGTTTTACATGAGGTGTCACTATCTTATACAGTCCCATGTTACAGGTTTTTGCTTTTGTTTTAGTAATATACATGATCCTAGACTTTCCCTTTCAACCACTGTCATACCCATATAATAGCTCTGTTAGTTACAAACATAATGATGTTCTTTCACCATTTCTATTTATTTCCAAAGAGTTACCAACAAATTATTTCCAATTTTACACAGATTAACCCTCAGCTATCCATTCTCTCCCCTCATTCTATTTCCTGGTGATCTATATTCTAATTATTAACTCTATGAGAATACATTTTATATTTAGTTCATAATACTGCAATTATACAGTATTTGTCCTTTTGTGTCTGGCTTGCTTCACTCAACATAATGTCCTCCAGGTTCATCCATGTTGTCCTATGCTTCATGACTTCATTTCTTTTTAATGCTGCATAATATTCCATGATGTGTAAATACCACAATTTTTTCCTCTGTTTATCAGTTGATGAACACCGAATCATGATTTTGCCTATCATGAATAATGCTGCTGTGAACTTCAGTGAGAAGATATCTCTTCATGTCACTGCCATAATGTTATTGGAGGGTCACATGGCAAGTCTATATTCAACTTCCTTTGGAGCTGCCAAACAGTCCTCCACAGTGGCTGTACCATTCTACATTCCTTCCAACCGTGATAAGTGTTCCTGTCTCTCCACATCCTCTCTAACATTTATTTACACTTTTATGACTTTTTAATAGTGGTCAATCCAATAGGTGTGAAATGATATCTCATTGTAGTTTTGATTTGCATTTCCCTATTCATTAGTGATGTTGAACATTTTTTCATTTGTTTCCTTGCCACTTATATTTCTGATTTGGACAATTGATTTTTCAAATTTTATTAGTTCTAGTAGTTTTCTTGTAGATTTTTCAGAAGATTCTAGATGTAAGATCATATTCTCAGTGAATAGTGGAAGTTTTACTTCTTCCTTTGCTATTTGGGTGCCTTTTATTAATTTACCTAGCTTAATTGCTCTAGCTAGAACTTCTATCACAATATTGAATAACAATGGTGACAGTGGGCATCCTTGTCTTGTTCCTGATCTCTGCACCACAGCTTTAAGTCTTTCACCATTAAGCACAATGCTGGCTGTAGGTTTTTCATATATAACTTTACCATATTGAGAAAGCTTCCTTCTATTCTTATCATTTGGAGTGTTTTTATCAACAAGGGGTGCTGTGCTTTCTCAAATGCCTTTTCTGCATCAATTGAGAGGATTATGTGATTTTTCTGCTTCAATTTATCAATGTGGTTTATTACACCAATTGATTTTTTTGTGTCAAACCATGCTTGCATAACTGGGGTAAAACCCACCTGATCATGGCATCAATGTAGGTGGTTTATGTGTTTCTAGGAATCTGTCTGTCTTATTTATATTGTCTAGTTTTTTTGCATGCGGTTGTTCATAGTATCCTCTTTCAATCTCTCTTATTTCTGCAGGTCAGTGGTAATGTCCCCTCTCTCATATCTTATTTGCATCTTTTTTTTCATGTTTTATTTATTTCAGGAGATCAGACACCAGGAACCATGTGATCCTCACTAATGAGGTAACCTGTCAAGTCCTGATGTTACTGAAATTCATTCTCAGAATTTTTACCCCATTTTGCATTCAATATCTTCTTTCTTCACTGGAATCTCCAAGCCTGGGTTTCAAAATACTTAAGCTAGAATTCTTCAGCCCATCCAATCTGAAGCTATTCCTGGGGTATGCCTAGAACTTAGAATGAGAGTTCTTAAGGAAATCCTGAGAAGAAATATAAAGCTAGACATATTATTTGTATTAACTCATTCAGGCTTCTTGATGAGAGTTCAAGATTGTACATGTTATTCTAGGTTCATCACTTTTGAATGGAAAGATCAATCCTCAGTGTGTCCTCAGAAGCAATATCTCAGTGGGAATATGAATCCTGAGTTCACCAGGGGAACCAGAGTACCAGGAGAATCAGCACTGACAGTTGCATGGAGTGTGTTTTCCTGAATCCACTTGTCCTGGTGGGGCATTGTTGGCCTTAGAGATAACATTTGTAATGGAAGTGTGTTTCTTAGTTTGCTGAATGCTGCTGGGAACAATATACTGGAAATTGGTTGGAGTTCATTATGGCCATTTTTAGGTTAAAAGTTTGCATCTTTTAGTGTATTTCTGTGGGTTTATGCAGGAGATTTTTAAAGCAGTTTTATTGAGATATTGTCACACACCATATTCCATCCAATGTGTACAATCAATAGCTTTCAATATAATCACAATTGTGCCTTCATCACCACAACCAATTTTAGGACATTTTCATTACTCTAAAAAGAAAACCCCATAACCCACAGCAGTTACCTCTAAATCCCTCTGTCCTTCACCAGCCTTACATAACAACTAATATGAGTCTGTGTCTATTGATTTATTTCTTTTTACCTTTTAAACAAATAGGCTTGTACCATTTTTAGTACTTTGCATCTGGTTTGTTTCATATAGCAAATTTTTTTTTATTGTGAATTTTTTAGAGAAGTTATAGGTTTATATAAAATCATGAAAAATACAACATTCTCATATCACTCCCTATTTTTGACACTCTGCAATGGTGTCCTATGCATGGTGCAAGGGAGGAACAATTTAAAAACATTCCTGCAAACTAAAGTACATAGTTTGCATTAGTTATATTTCCCCCATATTCTACCTTATTGTTAGTACCTGTATAAGTGATGTGCATTTGTTATATCTCCTGATAGAACATTCTTATGTTTCTACTACTAACTACAGTCATCATCCACTACATGGTTCACTGTGTTATACACATGTTTTAGTCTCTAGCTTTCCATCTAGTAACATACATGACCCAAAACTTCCCCTTTAAACACATTTACACACATAATTCACTTCTGTCAATTACACTCACAATAATGTGCTACCATCACCTCTATCCATTTCTAAACATTTGCCATCAACCTAATGAAAAATTATGTACAAATTAAGCATCAGCTTCCCATTTTCACACTCCTTCTGTCTCCAGGTAAACAATATTGTAGATTATAACCCTATGAGTTAGCTTTCTGTAATTAATTGATATTAGTGAAATCATAAAATATTTGTTTTTTTCTACCTCATTTACAAAACTCTATCATGTGACATGAATAAGGTCTTCATTCTTTCTCACATCCAAATTACATTCCTTTGTGTATATATATCACATTTTGTTTATCTATTCATTGGTTGAGGGATACTTGTCTCCATATTTTGGTAATTGTCAATAAATCTACTATGAACATCAGTGAGCAAATGTATGTTTATATCTCATCTTTCAGTTCCTTTGAGTATGTACCTAGTGGTGTGATTGCCAGATCAAATAACAATTCCACACTTAGCTTCCTGAAGAAATGTTAAACTGTCTTCCATAGTGGTTACTCCATGTTACCTTGCCACCAGCAGTGAAAGACTATTCCTCTTTCTTCACATGCTTTCCAACAATTGCAGTTTTCTGAGTTTTTTTTAATCCTGGCCATTCGAGTATGTGTGATATTATAGCTCATTGTGGTTTTGATTTGCATTTCCTGAAGAACTCATGGTGGAAAGCATCTTTTCATGTGCTTTTAAACCATTTATATTTCCTCTTTGGAAAAATGTCTTTTCAAGTCTTTTGACCATTTTGCCAATTTGTCTTTCTATTCTTCATTTGTAGGATTTCTTTATATAATTTGGATAGTAAACCCATCTTAGGTATGTGGTTTCCAAGTACTTTCTTCCACTGCATAGGCTGCTTTCTTGACCAGGTCCTTTCAAGCACAAATGATTTGATTGTGAGGAGGTTCCATTGATTTATTTTTTCTTTCATTGCACTTGCTTTCAGAGTATAGTATAAGAAACTGTTGCCCTGCAGAAGGTCTGAAGATGTTTCCCCACATTTTCTACTATAAGTTTTATAGTTCTCATCTTTAGGTCTTTGATCTTTTTCAGTTAATTTTTGTTTAAGTTATGAGGTAGGGGTAAGATCTGGAATGGATAAATGGCAGGTGACTTAAAGGTAGAAAATATTTGGAAGTCACAGATTGGATATGGGTTTAATATCCATGATATATAAAGACATTCTAAAACTCAACACTAAAATAACAAATGACCCAATTTAAAAAATGGGCTAAAGACTTAATTTAACAAATGATCAAAGTTCCCTCACACATGCACAGTGTTGATAATAGGGAAGCAGTGTGTAAGTGGGTGGTTATATTGGAACTCTCTTTTTCCTGCATGATTTTTCAGTAAACCTTACAATGTCTTTAATTAAAATGATGTATTATCCTGGAAATGGGTAGCAAATTGTGTTGACTTTAGATTTGATAAGGCAAAGAAAAAATGTTGTTTTTTCATATGTAACTACTAAAAGAATATAGAAATAGTGCATATATTCTGAATAAATTAAAAGACAAGATTAAATAAAAACTATGACTCCTAATGAAGACATTCGGGAGAAAACTAGCATTGAACTGTGAGAACAAATAGAAACTGCAGAGAAAGAAGGAAGATTAAATTTAAACTTCAATAGCAATTATATTCATATAAATGTTCCACTTAAAATTTTCAAAATAATTTTTAAAAATCTCTTTGGGTTTTATTTAAAAAAAAACATCTAAGGGGAAGCTAATGTAGCTCAATGGTTGAATACCTGCTTCCCATGTACAAGGTTCTGGGTTCAATCCTGGGTATCCCCCCCCAAAAAAAATCTAAGACAAACTAAGTTTGGCAGTAAAACATGGATTTTATATAATCACAAAAACACAAATATCAGTAAATCTTTTGTCAGTATATCAATAGCAAATACAATAAATATTAAGGAAAAAGTACCAAAAATGTAGTGTTCTTTCATTCTATTGAAATGTTTAAAATCCCAGAAAAACATAGAAAATTAAAATTAATGTGCACCTACTTGCTGGCTTTCACAAATTGACAAAATTATAATATGTAAAAGCCATACCCAAATCCTAATAGGAGATTTTGGTACTACTCTCTCAACAAGAGATAGAATAGGAAGAAAAATTATCAACAAGAATATAGACTACTTCATTATCAAAAATAATACACTTTGGGAAGCAGATGTGGTTCAAGAGTTTGGCACATGCATACCACATGGGAGGTCCCACGTTCAGTTCCTGGATCCTCCAAAGGAAGATGAGCCAGACAGGCCTGGTGGGCTGGTGCAATAAGCTGACAAAATGAAATGATGCAATGAGATGATACAATGAAGAGACACAACTAGAAAACAATGAGAGACAACAGGCAGGGAGCAGAAGTATCTCAAGCCATTGGGTGCCTCCCTCCCACGTTGAGTGTCCTGGGTTTGGTTAACAGTGCCTCCTAAAAGAAGAAGATGAGAACACATCAAGCAGACAGTGAATGCAAACAAGGCAGGGGGAGAAAAAATAAAATAAATCTTTTTAAAAAATAATAAATTTTACTTAATGACTATATAATGCATACTTTTACTTAAGGCATGTATATAAAACACAGCAAACAGCAAAGTACACTTCTTTTTCATGAATCAATAAATTGTAGGGCTGAGGAAGGAGAAGGAGGATGTTAGGAAGCAAGCATGTTCATCATCTCAGAGATGAAGTTGACTTTAACTAGGGAAGGAAGGAGGAGGTAAATTAGAAGGGGTCAGATGAGCACAGGATGTAAAGGATAGATGTGACATGGAAAGAGAGAAGTCAAGAATTGCCACAAAGCTTTAGCCTGAACAGTTAATAGGATGGAACTGCTCACTGTACATGGAAAAGGGAGAGACCAAGGAGGAGGAAGTTTGGAAAGGAGTCTAGAGTTTGACGTAGGCATGGTAGACACAGAAGTGGGATGTCCTGGACACAGCTCTGTAAATCTCAACTGTGTGGAAAAATTTGGGTTAGATCACTATAGTTAGTACTCATGCCAGTATAGATGGTACTTAAAGCCAAGAGTGATCACATGACCAGTAAGTGAAAAAATTTCTGAAGAAGAAACGAGGTCCAAGTTTGAAGCCCTGGGGAAAACTAATGCTGAAAGATTTTTGGAATAAAACAGGAACAAGCAGAGGAGACTGAGATGGAAAGGCTAGAGTGTCCAGATGATAAAAAGAAAAAGGAGAATGTGGTGAACCAGAAGTAAGTGATGAGAGCACTTCAAGAAAGACAGAGGAACCAAATGTCCCAAATGCACCTGATGACACAATTAGTGGGATGTGAAGGATCTTTTTGGATTAAGCTTTCCTTATCTATCACCCAGGAGAAAGGAAAACATATCTTTATATAAAGGATATGTATGTGGATACTCATAATATCTTTAGGCCATAAAACCCCAAACTTAAAAGACCAAAATATTCACCAAGAGGAACATGAATAAACATTTTGAAATATAATCATTCCATGTCAAAGGACTCAGTGATAAGAAACAAGAGAGCTGCTGATCCAATAAACAACATTAAGGAATTTCAATACCATATTTTGAACACAGGATACATGCACCAAACTGTAAAGTCCAATTTATTTCATTTTTATGAATTTCAAGATGTAGCAAAACTGATGTATGGAGATAGAAAATCAGAACAAGGGTGAATATGTTGGGAGGAGGATATTGATTGAAGCATAAAGGGATTATTTTCCTGGTTAATGGAAATGATTCATATCATGATAGGTTAATTGCATACTGTAGGGGA